>CM016623.1:14414188-14622845 GCA_005393395.2 Gossypium australe | reverse complement strand
CTCTATTGATACCGTATATCAACATAACTCCAACAAATTCTAAATAATTCAGTTGAATTATATTCCTATCGTTCACCCTACTTCTTTTCTCTTCCCTTCCATTTTTGTGTTCTTTTTTACTTCTTTTATCTTTTGTTTCTCTTCCAATTTCTTTCGTAGAAAGCTAGGGTATTAAGCTACTAGCTTTCCTTCTTCTATTCAACATATACCTTTTGTCATGGTTTCTTTTTTCTTTCATCTATCTTTCTCTTTTCCTTTCAGTTTCTTTGCTTGAAAGCTAGGCTGTTAAGCTATAAACATTTCATAGCTAATCTATTAAGCAATTAACTTTGGTGACTAAGTTCGTTAGAGTTAGAACAAAAAACATGGAAGCTAAACTGTTAGAATACTAGCTTTTCACACACAAGCAATACCAACTAAATCTAGTAATGACCCCTCGATAACATTAGCATTTTTGCTTTCATTGACCATACCATATATAAGATGATCTAGAAATTGGTCCACCTTACATATTCGAACTTATGACATTAATTGGATGATGAAACATGATCGTACAATGTAGCACCACATGAAGTATGAAGTAGTGGATCCTAATGAACACATTCTCCTTGAAGATCATCCATTGAGATCTCAAACACACCGTGAGTGTGAATCCTTCTAAAGTAATCTTGGTACCTTGAATTACAAAAAGCTCCAAAGAAACAAACTATCGAGCAGATAAAGAGCAATAGAAAATAATTCAATAGTTGCTCTGATCCAAGACAATAAATTCCACAGTAGATCGAATCCATTTACCAAACTGAATTTACGCATCAATAATTAATAGATCAAACTATTTTACTAATCCACGAGCAACAAAGAAATAACTAACCACATTCACATCACCTCAAACTAAGATTAACAAAGTTAATGTATTGAAACTAGAAGCAGCAAAAATGAACAGATTGAAACTCATTCATCAGACTAAATCATCAAAGTGCACCAACTAGACCCAATATCGTTGAAGAATAACGGAAATAGATTAAAATACTCCAAACAGAGCATAAAAGGCACAGAAAATTATCAACTACATATGTCACCAGATTTAGCAAATACCTTCAAATGAAGATAGACAGACCTGCACCAAGAAGAGATGACAAGTACAACTAGTGACAAGAGAGGAAAAACTCAAAACTAGAAGTTGAATTGACAGTGCACACCTCGTGACTGATCTGATCAGGAGCTAGTGTTCATTCAACAAGAAGCAACCTTATCCCCAGTTACCAACAGCTTTGACTGGTACCATTTTAGAAATTCAAGTAATGAGATGGAGAAAGAAAACTAGAGAAAAGTTTTTATTATTTCAACTCTTCTTTTAAACGAATATAAGAAATGTATTTATAGCAAAACATTGGAGAGGTAACTGCTCTCAACAACCCTGTAACAAATAATAACTAACTCTAACAAATTCCAATGGTAAAATTAATTATTTCTATCACAATTTTTAATCATTTTGCACATGTAACTTTTTTGATATTATCAATTTCACACGTGAAATTAGGTTCCTAGGTTGTCCAAAACGCATGAAATGCCATGCACGCATGCATGCACGGCCATTCATCTTTCCACTGTTTTCTCCTCTATTCCGGCAATCGGGAAATCATCCGTATTAATTTGCTTTCGAAGAAGCTTCCCAAACATAACAGCTCCGTCAAATCAGTAGCTCATCATGTCAGATTTCTTACAATTTTTTATTAATATAATATTTTTTTCATTAGTACACTTAATTTATTTTCCAGGTCAATCATTTATTTCCTTAAAGTTATTATTACATATTACATGCGCATAATTTATTTTTTGGTAAATTACAATAATAGGGTAAAGCCCGAATAAGAAATATAACTAGTGCGACTCAAATTCAGACCACATTTGATATAGTGAATATCCTTACCCATTAGACCATCACATGAGATTCTCACATGTGCATAATTTAATATATCAAAGAACCAATTTATACATTTTCTTGATAAAAAAATATAAGTGATACATTTACTTATTTAAATTAAAAAGTGATACCAAATAACTGGATAACAGGATAAGGTAAGAAGGAAAAAGAGGATTAAAAGTAACACAGTGCTTAGCTGTAGATGAGAAGTATTTAAGATCCTTTGAGGAATATATATATAGCAGCGCAGGTGTCAACTCTTGGTTGTTAACTTGTCAAGATTTAATGATTTTTATTTTTATTGTTATTTTTAATAATCAACCATGTAATTAATATTTAAACATCCAATTATTATCTAAGCTTTGTACAATTTAACTAAATGAATTAAAAAAATTATGTTTAATGCTTAATACCTGAGTTTGACATTTTGATATATGAAGATAATAATGTTAACTTTTTAATGTTTAATTCAAGTTTGAAAACTTATTTGATGAAAATTCACAATTAATTAATAATGTTAACAATTAATTTTCATCAAATTAACTCTAAAACTGAAATTAAATTATATTTGATAAATTAAACACAAAATCAAGCAAATTCACAATTAACACTAATGTTATTCTAGTAACAAAATCATGAAAAATTCAGACTTAATAATATTAACAATTAACTTTCATCAAATCAACCTGAAATCCGAATTAAATGTTAAAAAGTAAGCACTATTAACTTTAGTAAAATATATAACTTTTGTTAAATACAAGTACCAAATTGAAAAAAAATATATATAGATAAAAAAAGAATTTGGTGGTTATAAGTCAAAACAATTGAAAGGCCCCTCTAGCACCCCGGCAACATTGTGACCTTTAAAAATGCAAGGCAAGGCATAACCAAAGTAGATGAAGGCTTTGACCCACTATTGGTCAGGTTTATTAAATCAATTAATTCGAAATAAAGGGTTGACAATTAAACAGGGATAAAACAGTACAAATTTATCCCCAAAATTTTAGCTTCTTATAATTTTATCCCAACTATTAATATAAATTTCTTACTTCGCTCTTCGCCCTTACATAAATGATATCCAAATACAAAAACAGGTATCTAGGGGTGTTAGCAAGGGCCTCAATCTCCTCTAAAATAGAAAATTTTTTATTTAAGTCTTTTAAAATTTTAAATTAATAAAGTTAAAATTACATTTTGACCCCTTAAAAATAATAAAATTTTAATTAATCTTTTAAAAATTATAAAAATATAGAGAATTCAAATTGTAAAAATTATAATTTAATTTTGGCCCCACCCAAAAAATTTTCTAGCTTCCCCGGTGCGAATACACCTAATGTAGTAAACGTTAGAATTAGAACAGCATTAAGCCTTTCCAGAATTGAAGCATGAATGAAAATAATGGGAATATAGAAGAAAGATAAAAGAAGACAGAATTGTTGTGACATTTACAGGCTAATTCAACCAGATTGATGGCATGAAGATCATATGAACAATGAACAATGAACATGAATATGAATGAAGTTAAAAAAGAAGACAAATATCGAAACCATTTATATATGCTTTACACCAAATATATATATATATATATATTTGTGTGAGAGAGAGAGATTGATATTGGCACGGCTCAATCAGATTAAAGGACTCAGCCCACTGAGAGATTTGATCGGATTGACCCGTGCCAACATCCATCGTACACCACCTTTGAAACTGTACCATCATCCCATGCAGCACTCACCATTGATGAATATATATATATATATGTAAGAAACCAGAAACTGTGTGTGAGATATATAGAATGGTTGGGATGTTGGTTTATATAGGAAAATTAAAATAGTACTGAGCTGTCATTCTGTGTGTGTTAAAGAAATTTCATAATTTGATGCATTTAGTATGCGCAAAGACAAGTTTGATTTCTTCTTTTTACACCTAATTTGTCAATAGATATGGGTACATTAAAGAACGTAGCTAGCTGGAGGACCCTCATTTTGCATTAATTTATTACTTAAAATTTGCTTTCTCATCAAACCATGCATCATCATCGCTCACCATCTTTGCCTAATTTACCAACAAAAGCTATTTTTTCAGCTTCCCATTTTAAGCCAGAAATTTAGCTTCTCTTTTACCTATATATATATATATATATATATATATTCATTATTCAACCACATCCATATCTAAAGTTTCACTAATTATAACATCCCTTTACAGCTTCTACTTTTTCTCCTTCCTTACCGATATTCATAGTTGATATTTGCGAAAATTAGCCATGAGAGCTGCTTCTTGGAAAGGGTCTGCTCAAGACATGCTAAACACGTGATAAGAATATATCTGTTCTAACTTCTAACTCTACATTTTCTTCATTTTCCGATAATGTATATATACACATAAATATTAAAATGAATGGATCATGAGTCTGGGTTTTACCATAAACTTCATTCTAATTCTTTTTTTTTTTTTTTTGCAGTGATAATAGTGATTTAGAAAGCAATAGGATATGATTAGAAATATGGGAATATTTGATGCAGGATAGAGTTTTATGCACGGTTGGTGAATTAGAAGATTACATGTAATTAAAAGTGAAGTTAAAATATCAAAACCATAATAATTGAATATTCCAACACATCATTATTAATGTCTAATTTTTATTCTTAATAATTTAATATTAATTTATTAATTTTTATATCAAAATTTTAGGAGAAATCAAATACTAACTTTTAAAATATCTCATATTTAATGGGTTTTTTTTAAATAAAAAAAAGTTTAATTGGCATTGGTATTTTAAAGACTTGTTTCTGATTATGGTGCCATAATGCCCTTCAGAAAATCCTTTGAAATAATTATTCTATAGAAGCTAGAACTCCAAACTAAAGTAGCCTGCAGTAATTCCAGATTTACCGACCGCTGTGTAAAATGAATACTTTAATCCTCTTTTTCGCATTAATGAAAATTTTGACTTGGTTTCATTCAATTTTAATTGCATTGCCTAATACATGAATATAAGATTTAACTTTTTTACCATTTATAGTAATAAATAATAAAAAAACTTAAAACTTTAATTAATAAAGTTAACTTTAAACTTCAACCTTGGTTAGAGTTAAGTTTTTAACTTTAAACTTTAAAATTGAAATACTAATAAATAACTCAATAACAAATAAACAAAAGAAAAGAAAGAGAGGAAAATGAAAAGCAAAATCCTTAAAAGCTTGAGCTTTTTTTCAACCCGATTTAATGTCATTCATAAATAATAAATATTGATAAATTTGAAAAAAATTACCCCAAAATAAGGATTCAAGCTTTGCCTTTTGTGTTATTACAAAAACATAATTTAAATAAAAAATGGTGCATCCACCTATAGTACTATAAACTCCCAAGCTTTCAAGCTTTGCCTTTTGTGTTATTGAACTATTTTGTCATAGCGTTGGGGCTTCAAGTCTATACTTGTATTATGGGCTGCACAAAAGAGTTGATAATTAAGGTATAATTTGATTATTTATTTTGTTTACTTGGAGTCATTTGACTCAACAGGATTGATCCATTACTTAGAGAAACTGAAGGTCTGTCTACTCAACTTGATGATTATGTAAATATTTTAGTAACTTGTATTTTACCAGAGTAAATATTTCGTAATATTAGAAGATCTTGTAAATCTCTTCAGAATTTCAACTTATAAATTGCCTTTAATCTCAATCATTTATGTTTTTTAAACTAGATCGTTGGATCATAGAGAGCTCAACTATAAATATAGTCATTCCCCTTATTTGTAATCACTTAGTTGTAATTCTTCAAAGTAATACAAATACTTTGAGAGCATTTACTCAAAACACTTTATGTGCTTAATTTTCTTGTGGCTTTTCTGTTCCTTTTTTGCTTATTCGCTTGAGAGTTTGCTTCTATTTTATTTTGATACCTTAGAGAATTTCCATTACAATTCTCTTCTTTTCGAGAAATAGACTAACTTGGGCAGATTTGAAGTAAAGAAATCGCCTAAGGCTGCGCTATTTACTAGACTAAAGTTCTAATCCCGTGGCACTTGAACCTGCATTGCCAGGTAAAATTGTGTATGTAGAGCCCATAAAATCAATATGCTTTTAAATTGGCTAATATTGTTAGTCTAATTAAATATTGGATTGTTTTTTAAACTTAGGCAAACTACACTTGTAACAGCCCAATTTTAAATAGTGTCGGAACAGTGATTCGAGATCATTAAATCTGACGAAAAGTTAGAAAATTTTGTTAATCGATACTTATAAGTTAAGTGTGATTTTAGAAATATTTTAAAATTAGTGAATTTTGTGAACTGAAAGAATTAATGAGAAAAATTGGGCCAAAAACGAGGTATTGAGACCTCAAATTCATAAAGTGAGCCATAAATATTTCTAAAAATATTTATGGAGTGTCATTAAGCTATTATTAAACTTTCGTTAGAAAATTTTAACGTTTGGGTAGGAAATTAAATGAAAAGGACTAAACTGAAATGAAAGTAAAAGTTAAATTATAGATTAAAAGAAATTATGAAGGATCAAAATGGTAATTATACCATTTTGCATAGTTCAGGCGGTTACCGTTAAAAATCTGAGATTTTTTTAAAAGCATATTATTATATTATATTATATTATAATATTATTATATTATTATGTTATTATAATATTATATTATATAATAATCCAAAGAAAAAAAAAAGGGGATAGAAACAGAAACAAAACGAAGCAGAGAGCAGAGAGCAGGGGAAGGAAAAAAAGAAGAAGAGAAGAGAAAGAAGAAAAAGGGGGAAAATTGGAAAATTTTCAAAATTAGCTAAATAAAAAGGGAATTAAATTGAAATATCTGGAGAATTCTCTTCAATTCTCTTCATTTTCTTCAGCTGAAAAAGAGTCATGGAAGAGAGTTCAAGTTGGTTTTCATACTCAAGCTTCATGTAAGTTTAATACTTGCTTTCTCCTTGAAATTTCTATGTTTTTGGACTTTCTACAATTGAGTCCAACTTATTAATTCATTAGTTTATGATTCTATGGTTAATTTTTAAATTTGATGTGGATTAGTGCTGAAAGAATATGATGAATAAATATTGATTTGAAGCTTTAATTTTGTTATATGATGATTTTATCAAGTGAAATTGATGGAAATTGGTTTTAGGACCTAATTGTGAAATAGCTGAAATTAAGGCCTAGTGTTAAAATTCTGATTTTCAAAAGTTATGAAGTAGTTTAAAATGATAGAGAAAAGTATTAAATGAGAAAATTAGCTTAATTGAGGGGTTAATTGAGCAAGGATTGAATTGTATGAATTGTGGAATTAGGGACAAAATAGAAATCAACATGTTACACTAAAGCAGTTTTGGACAGCAGCAGTTGTTTAACTTTGAAAAATCACCAAAAATTGTATAAATAGAATTAGAAGTTGAGTGAGATATGGAATTAAAGCTTGTTGAGTCTATTTTCATATAAAAGAAACAGAGAAAGCAAAGGAAGTCTATATTTTGAGATATTTAAATTTTTGTAAGAATGGTTTAGAATAACTTCGTGAACCCCCTATTCTTACTTTAGAAATTCACTAAAAATTGTATAAAACTAATTTGGGACCATATTTTATATGGTTAGATTCCTTAACGAGTCTAGTTTTATAAGAAATAAACCATAATATCATATGAATTCTATATAAAAAGATAATTAATTTTTAGTGAAGAAGGGTCGGAACTGCCAGACAGCAGAACAGGGGTGACTTTAAAGAATAAACTGTACTAATTGGCTAAATAAAAAATTCTGAAAATTTTATGGCAAGAAGATATGTGAGTCTAGTTTCAGGAAAAATTAACGGTTCTTCATTTGGAGTTCTGTAGCTCTGGAAATAAATAATTTAGTGACTATAACTCAAATGGACAGTTTTGAATATACTTATGAGTAATTAATGAAATTATTGATAATGTTATTTATAGCATGTTATATACATTAAGGATGTGGAATGGAGAGGAGGAGGAGGAAAATATGTATGACTATTCAGCAAGCATGGCTAATTTGTAATGTTTTAGACTCAGGGACTAAATTGAATAAAAGTAAAACTTTATGATTAATTTTGTAAAAATGTAGAAATGACCAATTTGCATGAAATAGATTATTTTTTTTAATTTAAAATTTCAAAATTTAATGAAATTATTAATTTAGATTAAGATCGATTGAAAAATCAATGAAAATAGAAAATTTCCAAAGTGCCCCTGAATCTTGATATTTCTGCAAACTTAACCAGGTAAGTTTGTGTAACTTAATTATGTGATATAAGGAAATATAAGTTGATGGTACGTGAAATATTGATATGATGAATTAACTGTTTTATGTTTATGAAGAAACGGCAAGTGAATGATATTTATCACGACATGTAAATATGTGATTATCTTTAATATGATAATACAAGGTAATTAAGTATGATGAAACGAGTAATAAATTCAAGTAAGACATGTCGTTAAAAATTAAATATATTTAAGGGATAATATGTTTGATTTTGATTGATTTCAAATATAAATGCTAGATGAAATAAAATGTCTGATAAATAAATTTGTAATTCCGGTAATGCCTCGTACCCTATTCCGACGTTGAATACGGGTAAGGGGTGTTACAACACTAATGTCACGGGCCGTAGTTCAAAGCCCGTGACCATCGCACCAAATGCATCCGATGGAGGTCTATTGTGTAGATGGGGATCATTTGGCCCGCAAGAACTAGCCCGATTCGGTAACTTGTTGGAGAAGCTTGTCAGATTAAAGCCTGATTGGCCCGATAATTAAGATATGACAACTTAGGATATTTTGGTAACTAATCTTAGAAGATTGATAGAATCATATATTGTAAAGTGATAAACCGTAATATATACATATTTTAATCCCACATTTGGCATACTTTTGGATGATTTATCCCTTGAATTGTGGAATTTGATGCTCCTAATCCTTTAATTTCATGTTTTATACTTAGGAGAGCATAGGAGGATGAAAAGAACGAGAAACGGGCCAAAAACAGAGAAAATGGGCCAAAATAAGAAATTCACACGGCCTGGAGTTCGCTACACGGCCGTGCCACTTTAGCAGACTCGAACACGGCCCAAGGCTCAATTCACACGGGCGTGTCCCTGCCGTGACCTGTTTTAATTCCACTCAGAACAGGATACTTAAAGGCAAAGAAAGACATTCCGAAAGCCTATATAAACACCCTAGAGGGCAACCTAAAAGGAGAGTTGGTCGGAGTCCGACAGAGAGTTCGACAGAAGGCCTCTGTCAGGGCTTTTGACGGAAGCGAAGCCAGAGAGGGCTGAATACAGGGAATTATTCTAAGAAAGCCAGTGGATCCATCTCAGAAGCCGGAATCACGCTCAAGACTGAAGATTTTCCCTTCAATTTCCTTCAGGGGGTTTTAGGGTTTTTCTTTATGTTTTGTTATTTAATTACTTCTGAGATGTATTCTTTTATAATTATGAACTAAACCCCTCAAATACCTGAGGGGGATGAAACCTAAGACGGATCTTGTTATTGTTTTCTAAACTGTATGATAAATACTTGATTTGTTCTTAATTATGTGTTCTTAATTCTTGTGTTAATATTTCAGGATATTGATTCAATTATTGATGTGCTTATTCAGAGGAGCAAAAGTCCCTGTTTAAGAGTAGATCTAGCATAGTTAAGCGGAGTTGATCGCACTCCTAGAGATAGGACGACGAAAATTTGCCGGATTAGGGTCAAACCTAATATGGGAGTCCATAGATCGAATTTATGCAACACTAAGGGTTTTAATTAGAAAGAGATTTCAATTAATCAACCTAGGGTTAGATGTTAGTAGCCTCGAAAGAGGTATAAATATAAATTAGGGAATCCTACGGATCAAGTCAAGTGAAAATCGTCTGGTTCAGAGTTAAATAACAAGTGAAGTCTAGGTGGATTCTTCCTCGGGTATTGTCTTAATCAATTGGTTTTCTCAAAAGTATTTTCCCAATTCATTCTGTGTCTTAGCATCCTTAGTTTAGTAATTAGTTAGATAAATACCAATCCCCTTTATTTTAGGCTAGATAATAAAAAGAAAGTTAGTACTAATACTTTTGGTTCCTTTGGGTTCGACATTCTGGTATTACCACTAAGCTATACTACTGTTTGATAGGTGCGCTTGCCTCAATCGTGGTGATAGTTAGTTTCTAGGCTCGATCATTCATTATATAAATATTAAAGCTTTCAAACCACCATCAAGTTTTTGGCGCCGTTGCTGGGGAACTAAAATATTAGGAAAACTGAATTTTTATTACTTTAGCCATTCTTAATTTTATTTGCAATTTATTTTTATTTTACTTTAACTTTGCTAATTTTTCTTTTATTTTGCTTTTGATAGGTTTTTCTAATTTATGACTAGAAGGAACATGTCAGGACCATTGATTTTTGACAATGATATAGAAGGTACCATTCGCAGAAATAGAAGAGAAATAAGGCGAAGCCTACAATACACAGAAGAAGAGCAAGAGGACGAAACCAATACTACTGAAGAGATGACTGATAAGAATTCGCTACCTCCTGTAGTTGCCGCAAACTCGGTGAATCAAAATCCTGCTCCTCGTACTATGTATGATTATGCTAAACCTAATTTAACAGGAACTGAATCAAATATTGTTAGACCTGCTATTGCTGCAAATAATTTCGAACTGAAACCTAACACAATTCAGATGATACAACAATTTGTTCAGTTTGATAGTTTGCAGGATGAAGATCCAACAATTTTTCTTTTTCTTTGGCCGAATGTCATAAGGCACTTGGTTGGTTGCGATCATCGGTTTGGTCTAATATTTTGGTGATGGCTGAATGTAGGAAGGGTGGTGACATTTTCTTAAGGACTCTCGGGATTTCAAGGTAAGGGATCTATTAGTTGTAACGTGTAATTTGGGATTTATTAACATTGGCCGATTGTGAAGGGGCTAAATCTTCATGTGTTTTTCCGGTTTTTGAGTAAGGCTGTAGATTGAGGATATTAGATCCGGATAACAAGGACATCGACTAAGAATATTGGATTTCGTGATATCAGGTGTGTAATTCTCCACACCATCTAGATCTGTTTGATTAATATATGATTATAAGTTTTATATGTTCTGATAAATTGTAAAATCCTGAATTTTTGGGCCTATGCGTTTAATAGGTAGGATATGTTTAATGTGTTAATTTAAGTGTTAGGGGCCCAAATTGGGCTCAGGCTTAGGTAGAGGCCTATATTAAAATTTTCTGTTTGGGCATTATAGGGGTTTAAAAGGTAGTATCTACGTTTAAAATACCAAAGTGGGCTTGTGGCCCAATCTTAGGAGGTGACGCCACACAAGGGAGTAAGGGGCCCAAATTTAAGTTTCATGGAGCCCAATTCTTTTAATTTAAGTTAGCTAAATTTTGGCCATTAGGATTAGGTGGAGTGGATGGCAACAAGGCTAAAATTTAGGGGCTTTAATGTTTAAAATATGTGGATAATAAGCAGATAAAAGCTATTATTTAGGAATTTATTTTATAAGGATAATAAGCAGATAAAGGCTAAAATTTAGGGATTTTAATGTTTAAAATATGTGGATAATAAGCAGATAAAGGCTATTATTTAGGAATTTATTTTATGAGGATAATAAGCAGATAAAGGCTAAAATTTAGGGATTTTAATGTTTAAAATATGTGGATAATAAGCAGATAAAGGCTATTATTTAGGAATTTATTTTATGAGGATAATAAGCAGATAAAGGCTAAAATTTAGGGGTTTTAATGTTTAAAATGTGTGGATAATATGCTGATAAAGGAGGGAGGAGTTAGAGATAATTAAGTCTCTTTTAGATGAGCTAGTAGATTAAGATAAAGGAGAAAAGATAGGATTTATCTGCAAGGTTAGGTAAGTGCCGAAATTTCTATAAATAGGGGGGAATATCTCTTCAATTTCGGCATTTGGGGTTTTTCTCTCATTCTTTTCTCTTCTTCTCTGAGTAAAAGCCGAAAACTCCTAAAGTTCCATCTTCTTCTTCATTCTCTGCAAAAGCGGAAATCTCTAAGCCTATACCCTCATCTTCACTTTGATTCAAAAGCCGAAACTACACCTATTCTTCTCCTTAATATTCATTGGCCGAATCTCCCTTAGCCATCTTTTCAATTTTTAGTTCTTTCAAAAGCCGAAAGCGCGATAGATCATCTTTCCGGGATTTTTCCTAGAAGCCAAAACTCATAGATCTCTAATCTACTACGGTTGCCGAATCTCTCAACAAGGATAGTCGAAATCTTCTATAGGAAGGAGTCAATCGCATAGATCTCTAAGTTATAGAATCGTGTTACATTCAGGATTTCAAGGTAAGAGGATTTGTTTATTCATATATATAAAATCGGGTAGAATACTAACTATGGCCGAATATAGGAGAGGCCTATTTTCATATCTTTCCGGCTTTTTGAAGCAAAGCGTAGATCGGTTTAGCAAGGGTATCTACATTAATCAGGTGTGTAATTCTCCACACCATCTAGATCTGTTTGATAAATATATGATTATAAGTTTTATATGTCTTGATAAATGCCGAAATTCCGGCTTAATGATGGAAACCCAAAGAGGGTAAAAGCAAATCACCAGGTTAGTGAATGTTCTAATTAAATGATATAAGTATATTGATATTCTGTGATTGCATGGGTTGGGTTGATGAAAGGAGGAAGTTATACGTTGTAGTGATTTTTTCCGTGATCTGTTGTAGCGGTTTTTACCGTGATCTGTTGTAGCAGTTTTTACCGTGATCTGTTGTAGCGGCTTTTACCGTGATCTGTTGTAGTGGCTTTTACCGTGAAAAGACTTTAGTTTATTATTTTATATATTTATTTAATGGGTTTAAAATATGGTTGTAATAAGGCCACGGGCCACTAGACTATTATCCTTGTTTTGGGTTTTATGTTGGGCCTTTATTACTGGGCTTTTAAGTTCTATGTTTTCAATTAAGACAAGACTTGTATGAAATTTCAGCTTTCATTTAAAATCCATCAAGATAATTTATGACTTAATATTTTATTCTTTAATGAATTTTTAAGCTTTCGGAATAAAGGTGTAAACCTAGTAATAGTTTTCCAAAATGCGACATGTTTTGTAAAATCTCTTAAGTGACATACCAGATCCGGTTGTAGCGTTTGGGCCGGGTTTGAGGTGTTACATATGAGTTTATAGAGAAGATGTCACTGAATAACTATCAGTGGCAAGTCACGAGGACAAAGCCAACAAAAGCCGCCAGTGTTTTCAACCTCGACGCAGTGGCGATGCTATCAAACCAGGTAGAACTGTTAAGTAAGAAAATTGATGGTTTATGTGGTTCTTCGCAGGTACATCCAGTTATGCAGTGCGATACGAATGGAGGGGGGATGAACAACACAGAATATCCACCTCACAACCCGAGCGCTGAAAACGAGCAAGTTCACTATATGAGTAATAATTCTAGACCTCAAAATAACCCTTATAGTAATACTTACAATCCGGGCTGGAGGAACCACCCCAATTTCTCATGGGGTGGCCAAGGAAATCAGAGACAACAACCCCTTCCAGGCTTTCAAAGCAACCCTACTCACAAGAAAAGAAGCCGAACCTTGAGGAGATGCTAACAAAATTCATCGCGGTGTCAGAAACTCATTTCCAAAACACCGAAACAACACTTAAAAATCAACAAGCATTGATTCAAGGGATCGAGAACCAATTAGGGCAACTTGCTAAGTAGTTCTCTGAACGATCACAAGGAAGCCTGCCAAGCAACACTGAAACTAACCCGAATGAGCAACTTCAAGCAATAACGGCTCACGATAGTGAAGGGTTAGATGAACCAAAAGTGAGGTAAGAGACTGTGGTAGAGGAAGGTAAGGTTGAGGTAAGCCATAATAAACAAAAACCGGTAATCACAGAGTACCAACCTCGCGTGCCATACCCCAATGCGATGAAGAAAGACCACACAGATGAATAATTCAGTAAATTTCTTAAACTTTTAAAGAAATTACATATTAACTTACCGTTTCTTGAAGCTCTTTCGCAGATGCCAGATTCAAGGAAATTTTTAAAAGAGCCTTTAACAAACAAACGGAAGTTAGACGAGAAGTCGCATGTGGAGCTAAACTCAGTGTGCTCAGCAATTCTGCAAAATACACTACCACGAAAATTAAAAGATCCAGGGAGTTTTACAATTCAATGCTTGATTGGTAGTTTATCTGTTGATAATGCTTTAGCTGATTTAGGGGCAAGCATAAAAGTTATGCCTTATAAAATGTTTAAACAGCTAAGTCTAAGGAAACCCAAACAAACTAGGATAAGCATTCAATTAGCTGATAAAACTATTAGAATTCCTAGGTGTATAATCGAAAATGTTCTAGTAAAAATTGATAAATTCGTATTCCCAGTAGACTTTGTCGTTTTAGACATGGATGAGGACAATAATATCCCTTTAATTTTAGGAAGCCCCTTTTTAGCAACTGTTGGAACTAAAATTGATGTTGGTACAGGAGAGCTCATACTTCGTGTAGGTGACGAAACGGTCACCCTTCAAGCTCTTGACTCGGCTAGGACATCAAGTAATAAAGGTGAGAATATAAATTCTATTAATAACCATTCATTTAAACCTTCTCTTCAGGAAGCACCACGGAAATACACAACTGAGCCAGATCCTAGACCTCGTGCCAACAAGGAAATAACTCATGAGGAACGAAAGCTTCAGATCGATGAACTAGACGAGTGGAAAACACATTTCAAGGAGAAATTAGGAACACACGAAGCAGAACCAAAGCAAAACCATGTCAAACTTAAGGATGAGCCAAACAAATTTAAGATCGGAGATCAGGTATTGTTGAATAAAGCAGACCCTCAGATCGCCACTTCAGACCTTGATACAAACGAAGAAATCCCTTTTGAGGTATTAAATATCTTCCCATATTGAACAGTCGAGGTAACTAATCCCAAGTTCGGCACTTTTAAGGTAAACACTACTTGACTCGAACTATACAGTAATCATAGAACTGATAGCAGGGGTGAGGAGTTTCAACTCCTCAAACCACCATGAATACGCGAATGAGAGGTAAGTCTAGTTTAAGACTTTAAACGAGCGCTTCTCGGAAGGCAACCCGAACAGTAACCCCATTAATTTTCATATCTATATTTTTATTTTTATTTTTATTTTTATTTTTATTTTTACTTTTAGCACCTAACTACAAACTAACCAAATTAATGAAGCACAATTTTCCCTACCACACGGCCTTTCATACGGCCGTGGCTGTGGTCGTGTGGACACCACAAATTTGCACACCAACGTGACAGAGATCATGCGGAAATAGGACGAAATTTTCCCCAAGCCATGGGCTCCGACTAAAGGCCACGGCCGTGTGAAACGGTCGTGGTCAACACTGATTCCTCAAACATGGGCGTGGCGACCTGTACACGGGCATGAGAGAAGCGAACGAAGCTCGACACGACCCTGTGGGACAACACGCTCACAGCACACTAGCGTGGGCTGCATACCAGGCATGCCAAAACCCTAATTTTCAACACACACAGGTTAAAAACGAGTCACACGGGCGTGTTACATGTCTGTGTGCCCCTATTTCTATATAAACCATTCACTATTCATTATGTCCTCCACTAAAACCCTAGCCCTCCTTCCACCACCACTCACACAAACCGCCGCCCTTCATCCCTTTTCCCCTATTCCGACCACCACTGTGACTAAAGGCAAGCCCAACATTACCACCCCCATGTTAAAAAGGCGAAAAGATACTAGCACGGTCACCTCGTGCACAATCGCTCTTCATAAGTTCACGTCGGCGGCTTCATTCACCCAACGACATAAGGATCTTTAAATCTATTCATCTTTCCTTTTTCTTTTCTCTTCTCCTTTATTTTCCTTCCATTTTTCTTTCTTGTTCTTAATTTTTATTATTATATTTTGTTTTCTTTAATTTTGGTTCAAAAGGTTGCTTGGGAATCACCACACCACGACCATAGAAATCACCCTCACCTGGCGAACCATCTAACGATAAGGACTTTTAAGTCCATTGATCTTTTCTTTTAATTTTATTCTAATTTTTACACTCTTTCTCTTTATCTTTCTTTTCTTCAAATAGATAATTAGTATATTTTGAATTATTCTTATTATTTCCTGGCTATTTCTTCACGAGTTACCCAATTTCTTCATCTAGTGCAATGATTGTTGGCGGCCACAATACCACCATCAGAGACGCCTCCTCCAACTTATCCTACAACTCCGAATCAAGTTTCTACACTTCCAACTCAAGGAATCCATCCAAAATTCAGGAAGTTTCCCCTCTCCTTTTCTCTCTTTATTTAATGCTATTAATCTCTATAATATCTATCTTTGTACATTGAGGGCAATGTACATCTTAAGTGTGGGGGGTGAATTCTAAAAGTTCCTAACTTTTTGCATTATTCTCAAATCCCTGAATTGTCTTTTCTTCTCATATCCCTATTAGAACAAATTCTGATTGATTTATGATTTTTATTGATATGTCTTGAATTAAAACATAGGCGATTGTACATTGATTGTTTAAACTTGAAGGCTTTAGAGAATCAAGCATGATGAGTTGATTTTTGAAAATTAAAAATTTGCTAGGTTGTTTCCCCAAGTTTAGGTATTATCTTGAAATTTGAAGTTCACAGGGTTGACATCAAAAACCAATAATTTCTGTGAGATTTTGAGCCTTTAGAGCATACATTCTTTCGTGCTCACTTTTATTGTTGCTTTGAGTGAGTTAATATTGATCTGTTATTCTAGAAATTGCTTCGATTATGTATGTCAAAACCACACTTTTGATTTGATATACTGAGATGATAAAGGCACCTAAGATTTAACCCATTTACTTCCCAAAAGGCCTACCTTCATATCTAACCCTTAGCGAACCCCATTGAGCCTAACAACCCATTCAATGATTTACCCTTAATATTAACCCAAGACTTACTCTTTTTGATTCATTAAGAATTTTTCCTTTTAACCTTTTTATCGAGATTTGATTTGAGAAGTTGCCTCACTATGTTTTCCATTTCAGTTGTTAAATTCTTATTATTGTATTTGATTTTTTCTTAAAAAAAAGTTGAAAGTATATCCATTACTAGTTCTATGTTTTTATGAGCTTAAACAGTAAATCTCACATCTTTAGAAGAAGCTCGTATTATTAATGTAATTATTCATTATTAGACTATTTTTCTAGCTAGGTAATTTGTCAATTCAATCTCGATTCTAACCTCCTCTTTCAGCTTGTGACCACACCCCCTAACCAAGCCACGTTACAACTCTTTTTAAAGACCTTTTGATCAAAGTATCATCTCAATTTATAGTGGTGGAGATTTGATTTTCATGAAAGCCTATGGTAATAACTTTTCATGTTGACTATTGAGTGAATCCTTAGTGAGGAAGTCAACTCTTTAATATTTTGAATCAAAGGTGACTACTTAGATAAGGGGGGATACCTATGTTTTTCATGAATAAAATGCTCAACTTGGATCGTTTGAAACTCTAATGTTCTTTTAGTTGAATTCTTGATGTATGGTTACTTATAGATTAATTTGAGCCATCATTAATAGGAATTATAAATTGAGAAGAATGAATTTTAATTGTGAGTTTAGGATTTTGCTTGAGGACAAGCAAATGATTAAGTGTGGGGGTATTTGATAAATCGTAATATATACATATTTTAATCCCACATTTGGCATACTTTTGGATGATTTATCCCTTGAATTGTGGAATTTGATGCTCCTAATCCTTTAATTTCATGTTTTATACTTAGGAGAGTATAGAAGGATGAAAAGAACGAGAAACGGGTAAAAACGAAGAAAATGGGCCAAAGTGAGAAATCCACACGGCCTAGAGTTCGCCACACGGCCGTGCCACTTTAGCAGAATCGAGCACGGCCCAGGGCTCGATTCACACGAACGTGCCACACGGGCTTGTCCCTGCCGTGACCTGTTTTAATTCCACTCGTAAAAGGATACTTAGAGGCAAAGAAAGACATTCCGAAAGCCTATATAAACACCCTAGAGGGCAACCTAAAAAGAGAGTTGGTCGGAGTCCGATAGAGAGTCCGACAGAAGGCCTCTGTCAGGGCTTTTGACGGAAGCGAAGCCAGAGATGGCTGAATACAAGGAATTACTCCAAGAAAGCCAGTGGATCCATCTCAGAAGCTGGAATCACGCTCAAGACTGAAGATTTTCCCTTTAATTTCCTTCAGAGGTTTTAGGGTTTTTCTTTATGTTTTGTTATTTAATTACTTTTGAGATGTATTCATTTATAATTATGAACTAAACCCCTCAAATACCTGAAGGGGATGAAACGTAAGACGGATCTTGTTATTGTTTTCTAAACTGTATGATAAATACTTGATTTGTTCTTAATTATGTGTTCTTAATTTTTGTGTTAATATTTCAGGATATTGATTCAAGTATTGATGTGCTTATTCAGAAGAGCAAAAGTCCCTGTTTAAGAGTAGATCTAGCATAGTTAAGCAGGGTTGATTGCACTCCTAAAGATAGGACGACGAAAATCTGCCGGATTAGAGTCAAACCTAATATAGCAGTCCATAGATCGAATTAATGCAACACTAGGGGTTTTAATTAGAAAGAGATTTCAATTAATCAACCTAGGGTTAGATGTTAGTAGCCTCGAAAGAGGCATTAATATAAATTAGGGAATCCTAAAGATCAAGTCAAGTGAATAAATCGTCTGGTTCAGAGTTAAATAACAAGTGAAGTCTAGGTGGATTCTTCCTCGGGTATTGTCTTAATCAATTGGTTTTCTCAAAAGTATTTTCCCAATTCATTCTCTGTGTCTTAGCATCCTTAATTTAGTAATTAGTTAGATAAATACCAATCCCTTTATTTTAGGCTAGATAATAAAAAGAAAGTTAGTACTAGTACTTTTGGTTCCTTTGGGTTCGACATTCCTGTCTTACCACTAAGCTATACTACTGTTTGATAGGTGCGCTTGCCTCAATCGTGGTGATAGTTAGTTTCTAGGCTCGATCATTCATTATATAAATATTACAGCTTTCAAACCACCATCAAGTTTTTGGCGCCGTTGCCGGGGAACTAAAATATTAGGAAAACTGAATTTTTATTACTTTAGCCATTCTTAATTTTATTTGCAATTTATTTTTATTTTACTTTAACTTTGCTAATTTTTCTTTTATTTTGCTTCTGATAGGTTTTTTCTAGTTTATGGCTAGAAGGAAACCGTCAGGACCCTTGATTTTTGACGGCGATATAGAAGGTACCATTCACAGAAACAGAAGAGAAATAAGGCGAAGCCTACAATACACAGAAGAAGAGCAAGAGGACAAAACCTATACTACCGAAGAGATGACTGATAAGAATCCGCTACCTCCTGTAGTTGCCGCAAACCCAGTGAATCAAAATCTTGCTCCTCGTACTATGTATGATTATGCTAAACCTAATTTAACAGGAACTGAATCAAGTATTGTTAGACCTACTATTGCTGCAAATAATTTCGAACTGAAACCTAACACAATTCAGATGATACAACAATTTGTTCAGTTTGATGGTTTGCAGGATGAAGATCCAAACAATCACTTGGCGAACTTCCTAGAATTTTGCGATACTTTCAAAATAAATGGCGTTTTTTATGATGCCATTCGTCTAAGGTTGTTTCCTTTTTCGTTGAGGAACAAAGCTAAAAAATGGTTGAACTCGTTACCATGAGGATCAATCACTATATGGGAACAAATGACCGAAAAATTTTTGTTAAAATATTTTTTGCTGGCTAAAACGGCCAAGTTGAGGAATGATATCTCTTCTTTTGTGCAGATGGATTTAGAGACACTTTACGGTGCATGAGAGAGATACAAGGATCTACTAAGGAGGTGCCCTCACCATGGGTTACCTTTGTGGCTATAGGTCCAAACCTTTTACAATGGTGTGAACCCCTCAACTAAGCAGTTGATCGATTCAGCTGCCGGTGGAACCCTGAATAACAAGACTCCTAAAGCGGCTTATGAGTTTATAGAGGAGATGTCACTGAATAACTATCAGTGGCAAGTCACGACACAAAGCCAACAAAAGCTGCCAGTGTTTTCAACCTCGACGTAGTGACAATGCTATCAAACCAGATAGAACTGTTAAGTAAGAAAATTGATGGTTATGTGGTTCTTCGCAGGTACATCCAGTTATGCAGTGCGATACGAATGGAGGGGGGATGAACAACACAGAATATCCGCCTTACAACCCGAGCTCTGAAAATGAGCAAGTTCACTATATGGGTAATAATTCTAGACCTCAAAATAACCCTTATAGTAATACTTACAATCTAGGTTAGAGGAACCACCCCAATTTCTCATGGGGTGGCCAAGGAAATCAGAGACAACAACCCCTTCCAGGCTTTCAACAGCAACCCTACTCACAAGAAAAGAAGCTGAACCTTGAGGAGATGCTAACAAAATTCAATGCGGTGTCAAAAACTCGTTTCCAAAACACCGAAACAACACTTAAAAAAGCAAAAATCATCGATTCAAGGGATCGAGAACCAATTAGGGGAACTTTCTAAGCAGTTCTCTGAACGATCACAAGGAAGCCTGCCAAGCAACACTGAAACTAACCCGAAGGAGCAACTTCAAGCAATAACGGCTCGCGATAGTGAAAGGTTAGATGAACCAAAAGTGAGGCAAGAGAATGTGGTAGAGGAATGAAAGGTTGAGGTAAGCCATAATAAATAAAAACCGGTAATCACAGAGTACCAACCTCTCGTGCCATACCCCAATGCAATGAAGAAAGACCACACAGATGAACAATTCGGTAAATTTCTTAAACTTTTAAAGAAATTACATATTAACTTATTGTTTCTTGAAGCTCTTTCGCAGATGCCAGATTCAAGGAAATTTTTAAAAGAGCTTTTAACAAACAAACGGAAGTTAGACGATAAGTCGCATGTCTTGTAAATCCCATGATTTAAGGGATATAGTTAATCTTGTAAAGATTAGATTAGATTAGATTAGATTAGATTAGATTAGATTTTATATGGCATATCTTGTAAATCCCATGATTTAAGGGATATAGTTAATCTCGTCCGTCGATGTAAATGTATCTTGACCGTCGATTTTGGGAGCTCAACTATAAATAAAGAGCTTCCCCCTCATTTATACTCACTCCATTCATTATTTCATTATTCTTTATGAATAAGAGAATATAGAGAGCATTATTCTTTCTGAATAAGAGAATATGGAGAGCATAAATTGCTTCCGCTATACAAATTGGTGCCTTAGAGGAGTTCTTAAGGAATCCTCACTTGAGTAAAGGCTGACTTAGGCGAGTTTGGACGAACGGATCGCCTAAGGCTGCACGGATCGCTAGACGAAAGATCTAGCCCCATGACGCTAGTACTCACTTAGCTATTAATATATTTTTTAATCACTCAACTATGAAAAATTACAAAATG
Organism: Gossypium australe; assembly: GCA_005393395.2. NCBI lineage: Eukaryota > Viridiplantae > Streptophyta > Magnoliopsida > Malvales > Malvaceae > Gossypium > Gossypium australe. The sequence continues at coordinate 14,601,490 of CM016623.1, read as the reverse complement.
ATCACATAACTATTCAATGTTATCTTTTCTAGTCACCAATAAGCTAACAAGCAACTTTTATAATTGGCATAATAATAATTTTATCCCTCAACATTTACACATTGTGTAATTTAATATTTCTTTTGCAATTTGAGGGTTAATTTTAATATAATGAGAAAAAAAATATATTGCACTTTTTTTCTATTTCCATTTTTGTATATTTTCAATCAAAATTAGCTAATAAATTTATTTTTAGGGGTAAAGTACAAAAATGGTCATTAAACTATTGACTTCGTTCTATTTCGATCTTCTCAACTATTAATTTTTTTTAATTTAGTCACTAAACTTTTCAAAATTAAATATTTTAGTCACTCACCCATTAGTTGTCATTAAAAGAGTGAAAAAAAGTTAATTTGAACTTTTTTTTATTGGTTTAATAACAAATTTAACCTTATAGTGTTTACACATTATATAAATTCGATCTTAAATATAAAAAATTCAACAAATTTAACCTTCAATATTTACAAAATTTATCATTTAAATTCAAATTCTAAAAAAAATAACTCTCAATATTTAGAAAATGACAATTTTTTTAAAAAAATTGTCGCTATAATAATTTTTTTATAAAAGTTTTCAATTTTTTAAAACAGTTCATAAATTACATTATAATGAAGAGAGGCAAAGAAATTGATGTTATGAATATGGCGGATTATTTGATGTTACTTCGAGAGAGTTGGCCAAACCAACCCAGGTTGGTCATCATGTCTTTGCATGCAAGACGTGTACTAAAAGGTTTTCATCTTTCCAAGCATTTGGAGTGTTGGAACATTTTCAAATGTTTATAGTGTTCTAATAATTATAAATGAATGAGTGTAATTAATCAAAAGATAAATCTTTTGGTCATTGATCAAGAGTTATATCACTTGATTTAAAGAATTATAACTATTCAAGCAATATTGTTTGAATACTTATAATATTAAATGAATAATTATGTGTCTTTTTAAAGATATTATTATTCAAAAAAGACACCTATTGAAATATGTCTCTATGAAGAGACATGAAAATTCCTATAAATAGGAATGAAATTTCATTTGAAAATCACACCAACAAGTTCTAATATTTTTTCTATACTTCCTCCATTCTTTTAATATTATTAGATTATTCTATACAGAATTACTGAAGAAATTATTTGGAGAAATCAAGTTTCTTGTTATAAATTACTCTGTGCCTAGTGGACTATTCTCGTCAGTGCACAACACAAATAGTCATTGACTTCATTGCATTCTTGATGTTAATTTGATTGAAACTCTTTTGTACACGGAATATAGGTGGGGGGTGAATATAACCTTAAAGAGAGTGACTTGATACACGCCTTGGAGCCTTGTCTTATTTCTTCATTTTCTGTTCGAGTTCCATTCGTGTGTTCGAGATTTTTCCTCATCGGGGTCTTATTCTAACATGGAGGTCATAGGGTGAGTCATAAGAAGCCAAAGCTAACAGGAAGAGACAATGAAGAGGCCTGGTTTCACCTAAGAAGTCAAAAGGCCAACGAGTGTTTGATATGTGGCCTAGAAAAAAACCCTAGCTACTACTTAACAGAAAAAGTAGTTTGGAAAAGAGTTCAACATCAATCTAAATTTAGACTTGTTGACCGGTGAGGTAAACTAGAGAAAGATGATAGTGGTAGAATAAAGAAGAAGGAAGTGAAGGTTGGTAAGGGTTTCAACTTTTGAAAGGGATAGGAGATAAGGAAGAGAGAGTGTTTACGTGAGTGTTTGTGAGCTGATTGCATAGCCCTTTATGGTAGGAGACAAGTGTAGATATGTTTCCTAAGGTCACTGATGTGGAAGTCTAACTTGGTTCTCTTGGTAGTAACGGTGATGTAAAGTCCTAGGATAAGATGTCTTAGGGTGACTGGTAATCAATTACTCTGGCTCATCATGTGGTCCCCACATAGTCTTAGTGGAGACACCTTGTTCTAACGTTCGCCAAGTTGAGGTTTACAAACTAGCTCTGAGGTTCAGGGACTAACTCTATGTCTGCGGTAAAAACATGTGTCAAGCTCCTCTACAGGTATATTAAGGGTCGCTACTCGGGGTATAACATAACTAAAATTATTAAGAAGCAAAATTTGTCATTTTGTAAATATTGAAAGCTAAATTTATTGATTTTTTTAGAATTTAAACTAAAATGACAAATTTTGTAAATATTGAAGGCTAAATTTGTTTATCTTTTTATATTTAGGATCAAATTTATAGAATATGTAAACATTTGAGTGCTAAATTTGTTATTAGACCAATACAAAAAGCCCATGTTGGATTGTTTTCACTCATTTAACGATAACTAATGGGAGAGTGGTTAAAATATTTAATTTCGAAAAATTTAGTAACTAAATAAAAAAATTTAATAGTTGAGTGACCAAAATATAACGAAGTCAATAGTTTAGTGACAATTTTTGTACTTTACCATTTTTTTTAGTTTTTTAGTGTTGGAAAAATATGAACCTCACATATATAATAAACCTGCTCATGGGTGGGCCACTTGGCTCGAAGGTTAGCCGGAAAAATAGAAGGGTTTGGGTAAAAATATAAGCCCAAAAAATAGGCTTGGGCAAAAAAATAAGGTCTGTTTAGAAAACAGGTCGGGCCTCGAGTAAAACTTTTTTGGCTCGGACTTGGCCCTCATATGTAAAAAAAAGTTATTTTTTACTGTTTTGTTTCTGCTTTTTATTGTTTTATTACTATTTTCTCGTTTTTTTTCACCATTTTGCTACAATTTCACTATTATGTTGCTACTATTTTGTTGTTATTTGTAACACCCAAAACCCGGTCTAGACCTTATGGCTGAATTTGGCGATGTCACATGATAGTGCTTTTGAAATCGCAACGACGCTAAGACCTTTTTTCCGTTCAAACCACTCTTCATTATCTTATGTTAACTCCAAATCGTGTCATTTGTTTTCAAAATGTTATCCATTTTCAAAACGTTATTTATTTACAAATAGTCATTCATTTCCCAAAACGTTATACTTTGCGGAAGCTTTTAAAACAGTTTGCGTGTGTGTAGTATTTTGATAAAACATTCATCTCTTTTGAAAACCTGAGTTTCTCCTACCACTAGAAGTTATAAAACATAAAACAGTATAAAATCTAAATTTAAACCGAAAATCCGTAGAGGACATCATTACAGAAAAATACCCACATAAACTTAAAATCATGATTAAGTATCAAATAGTATAGAAGGAGTCGTGTGGCCACCGCTGAGTCTTCCGCTGCACCGGTCTGCTTATATCTAGGGATTACTTGTACAGATTAAACAGAAGGGTGAGTTTTCGTAAACTCAATGTGTAACCCCCATTCAAAACAAACAGTCAATATACAAATAATCACAGTCTGGGACTAAGCCCTTTTTCAGTATCAGTATCAGTCCAATTTAGGCCTTAGCCCATTTCAGTAACAGTATACATTAGGGCCTTAGCCCATCACAGTACAGTAACAGTAACAGATATGCAATTAGAAAATCCTACCCAACTAGCCTCTACTCTCTATCTCCGTCCAACCCTACACTCCATGTGAGGATGTAATCAACCCACCCATCTCTACATTCTAAGTAGCACCGAATGTGGCACTATAATATAATATGCAGTTGTGCTGCCAGTAAATTAGGCTTGAAGCCTTTCAGTACACTTCCTCAAATCAATATCAACCCATCCCCTTGCAATGCATCATACAGTTATGTCATGCCCAATCATGGTATATCACATATATACAGTATAGTACAAACAGCATGCTCAATATACAGTCGTATATGTATACATATCAAGTATGGAAATAACAGTCATTCAGTTAGGGGTCTACGTAATCTTACCAACCCTACAGTAAGTTCACAGGGCGACCCATGCAACCTTAGCAATAAATTAGTCAAAATGGGCCACACGCCCAAGTTGTCTGCCCGTCTGGCCCCCACAGCTCAATTTGGCCTTGACCATGTGGATCACAAGGCCTGGCCCAACACCCCACACGCCTATCTGGTTCACCCACACGGGCTAATTAGTCGAGCCCGTGTCTTGTACACGGTCTCGCCGACCATCACACTACCGTGTCATGCGCACACAGCCTGGTTCGTCGATCATAGGGCCATGTCCCCTCGCACAGCATACCACACGGGCTACGACACGCCTGTGTGGCGTCGACAGTATGCTTTTTCGACTTTTCACCGAGTCGCATTTTTTGAGTTTCGGGCACACACCTGGTTCGTTTTTTACGCTTAATCACTCCCAAGCACTCTAGAACCTATATTCAACAATTGGAAACTCAATCTCAATCACTTAATCTGAATTACTTACAACAGTCAATTCCCAAAACTATCGACAACCTTACCTGGCTTGAGCAACCCTGGTTTTTTCCACAATCACAGCGTCAGTCGGGATCTACCAGCCCCTTGATTTGTGCCTAATCAGAATATGGCTCACATCAAACGAAGATTCATTGAATAGTATAGAGAAGAACTCAGTTACCAACTTACCAAATGACACAATCGCACGTTTGCCCAAATGGTGAAGAAGGAAAAGAAAAGGAGAGAACTACTATGAGATTTTCGGTAGAGATAGGATCAAAAAGAAAAAAAGAAAAAGGCAGTAACACGGTGAAGAAGAAAAGAACAGAGAAGACACGAAAAAATCAATAGAAATTCGGCAGGGAGTCTTTTACGAAAATGTCAGAATTTGAGAAAGCTTATATTCTGAGAAACAAAATTAATCTCGATTCTGATAACTGCACTATCCAAGTCTCTTTAATTATCTCTATCAACCTCTCCACTATCAGAAGTTTAGTCCATCTCAAACTCTCACACGGCACAAGCAGCAAAATAAATCCCTTGTTTGTAAAGGGATTCGAACTTAGGATCTTAAACATAACCAAAACTCCACTTAACCACCAGACCAGCATGCTCATTCTGTTAATAATTTACCAACAACTAATTAAGAACCTACTGACTAGATATAGGAATTTATTTATAAAAACAAAAATTTTGCTCAAGTCAAATCTTGAACCCAAAACTTCTCAGACACTCCCAGAACACATAACTACTGAAGCAGACAGATATTTTTGTCAAATAATAACAGAAACATTAATAGATAATTTTTGGGCATTACAACTCTACCCCCTTAAAGAAAATTTCGGCCTCGAAATTTTTCCTGCTCAGAACAAATGAGGATACTGCTGACACATCGCATCCTTAGGCTCCCATGTGGCCTCCTCAGTGCTATGATTATGCCACAGAACCTTAACTAGTGGGATAGACTTCTTTCTTAAAACCTTTACGTCGTGATACAATATCTGAACTGACTCATCCTCAAAGGTCAGATATGGCCTAACCTCGATCTCCTTAACCGAAACAATATGCGTGGGATCAGAGCGATAACACCTCAATATCGAGACATGGAAAACATTGTGAATCCAATCCAACTCCGGAGGTAACTCCAACTGGTAGGCAACTGGTCTTACTTGCTTCAGAATACGATAAGACCCAATAAACCTAGGGCTCAACTTACCCTTGCGGCCAAATCTCAGTACCTTCTTCCATGGCGAGATTTTAAGGAAAATGAAGTCTCCCACAGAATACTCAATTTCACGCCGCTTCAGGTCTGCGTAAGACTTCTGCCTATCAGCTACCGCTTTCAGTTGGTCTCGAATCAGTTTAACTTTATCCTCAGTATCAGAAACCAGTTCAGGACCCAGAATACGCCGCTCGCCCAACTCAGTCTAACATGAAGGTGTGCACCCATATAATACCTCGTACGGTGCCATCTGAATGCTAGACTGATAGTTGTTGTTATAAGCAAACTCTGCTAGCGGCAGGTAATCCTCCCAACTGCCTCAAAAGTCAATCACACAACTTCTCAACATGTCCTCCAGTTTTTGAATCACCCTCTCAGATTAACCATCTGTTTGAGGATGGAACGCAGTACTGAAGTCCAACCTTGTACCCAGAGCTTCATGTAGCTTCTTCCAGAACCGAAATGTGAAACGAGGATCCCTATCAGATATTATCGAAATCGGTACCTTATGCAGTCTCACTATCTCAGACACATACAGCTTAACCAGCTTCTGTAGAGAGTAGTCAGTACGAACCGGTATGAAATGGGCGGACTTGGTCAATCGATCCACGATTACCCATACAGAATATTTTTTAGTGGCTATGAGGGGTAACCCACTAACGAAGTCCATAGTCACTCGTTTCCATTTCCAAAGTGGAATCTTAACTGGCTGAAGCAACCCTAAGGTAACTGATGCTCAGCCTTAACTTGCTGACATGTCAGACATTTACCCACAAAGTCTATAACCTCACGCTTAAGACCTGGCCACCAATATAACACGCGAAGGTCTTGGTACATCTTATTTCCTCTAGGATGCATATCATAAGGGCTACTATATGCCTCTTGAAGTATAGACTGCCTCAACTCGGTATCATTCGATACACAGATTCTCCTACGGAAACAGAGTACCCCTTCGCTATTCAGTCCAAAATCCACAGTATTCCCACTCTTAATCTGTCAAAAGCGAAGACCCAAAGACTCGCCATCCATCTGTTTACTCTTAATTTACTCTATCTACGTCGATTTAACTTGAAGTTCGGCCAGTAGACTACCATCATCAAATAAACTGAGGCGAGCAAACATTGCCCTCAAATCAGTCATAGCCTTACGGCTCAACGCGTTGGCCACCACATTGGCCTTAGCAGATGGTCTTCAATCGTACAGTCATAGTCCTTAAGCAGTTCAATCCACCTACACTGCCTAAGGCTCAGCTCCTTTTGAGTGAGGAGGTACTTGAGGATCTTGTGATCGGTGTAAATGATACACTTCTCACCATATAGGTAATGCCTCTAGATTTTCAGTGCAAACACCACTGCGGCCAACTCCAAGTCATGGATCAGATAATTCACTTCATGAGTCTTAAGCTGACGAGACGCGTACGCTACCACCTTACCCTCCTGCATCAACACATATCCCAAACTGACATATGATGCATCGCTGTAGACAGTAAACTCTTTCCCAGACTCTGGTTGTATCAAGACAAGGGCCTCAGTCAATACAGTCTTGAGCTTCTCAAAGCTTTTTTGCTGCGCATCAGTCTAGTTAAATGGCACACCCTTATGTAGCAGCTTGGTCAAGGTGGGGCGAAAAGTGAAAACCCCTCTACAAACCGTCGACCATACCCTACCAGTCCCAGAAAACTGCGAATCTCGGATACAGTTTTAGGCTACTTCCAATCCAAGATAGCCTTAATCTTTCGAGGATCGATTATAATCCCCTCAGCAAAAACCACATGTCCCAGAAACGTTACTTTACGTAACCAGAACTCACATTTATTAAACTTGACGTACAGTTGTTTCTCTCGCAGAATTTGTAGAACTACTCTGAGGTATTTGTCATACTCATCATCAGTCATCGAGTAGACCAGTATGTCGTCAATAAATACCACTATGAACCGATCCAGATAGGGTTGGAACACTCAGTTCATCAGATCCATGAAAGCTTCCAGTGCATTAGTCAGTCTGAATGGCATTACTAGGAACTCATAGTGACCATAGTGAGTCCTAAACGTCGTCTTATACATGTCGGCCTCCTTAACTCTTAACTGATCATACCCTGATCGGAGGTCAATTTTGGAGAAAACTGAAGCCCTTCGGAACTGGTCAAACAGATCGTCTATCCTCGGTAAGGGGTACTTATTCTTGATGGTCAACTTATTCAGTTGTCGGTAGTCAATACACATATGCATGGATCTATCCTTCTTTTTCACGAATAGAACTGGTGCTCCCTACGGAGACACACTAGGGCGAATGAACCTACGATCCAGTAACTCTTGAATCTGAGCCTTAAGCTTCACAAGTTCCTTCGGTGCCATTCTATAAGGAGCAATGGACACCGGAGTTGTACCAGGAAGGAGCTCAATCTCAAACTCTACTTTGCGATTTGGAGGTAACCCACATAGCTCCTCAGGAAATACATCCAGAAAATCCTTAACGGTTCTGATATCTTTAACCGAAGAATCCCTAGCATTTGAAACATTGATGTAGTCCAGATACGCCTCACATCCCTTACGAACCAACTTTTTCGCCCTCAGCACAGAAATCACATTTGTCAAGTAGTTTCGACATTCCCCAATTACGACTACGTCGTTGTCCTCCTCAATTCTCAATACAATCCTTTTTGTTGCACAATCTAAGCTCACTAGGTGCTTGACTAACCAGTCCATTCCTAATATTAATTCAAACTTCCCAAAAGACAGTTCCATCAGATCAACCAGAAAAATAGCCCCTTGAACCTCTAAGGGAATGTCTCTAAACATCTTATTTACCCTTACTGATTGTCCCAACGGACTCAGTATAGTCACTTCACTCATAGTGCTCTCAACCAAGATACCCAAGTTTTCAGTCTTAGTACAAGCTATATAGAAGTGAGTAGATCCTATATCTATCAGTGCAGTATAAGGTATATTATAGATAAAGAACGTACCCATGATGACGTCCGGAGCATCTTCATCCTCTTGGCGACGTGCAGCATACACTAGAGCCGGCTGCCTCACCTCAGTATGACCAGCACCTCTACCCGGTGCTCTCTGACCACGGCCCAAACCATTATTACCCCTGGCCTAACCACGGCCTCTTGGTTACTGCTGAACTACTCTCAGTGGTGCGGTACCCATGCCAGAAGCTTACATCTGATCAGACCTTCGCAGGCAATCTCTAATACGGTGCTCTAAAGAACTACACATCAAGCAAGCCCCAGCTCTTTTCCAACACTCTCCCTGATGGCGTCTACCACAACCAGTACACGGTGGCTGTCCAATAGCAACAATAGAAGCCCCAACTCTGATCGGCCCATCAACTCTGGCCTTTTCCTTAGGCCTCTGAACAGAACTCGAGGGCTCGAGTCCCTCTTGTTCCTACCTCTCTCTTTCTCACGGTTCTGGCGCTCAGCGCGCTTCACTTCTTCGGTGATTTTCTCCTTATCAACCAGTGCAGCAAAGTCTCACTCCCTCTGTGGAGCTATCAAAACCCTTAAATTATCTCTGAGGCCATCCTCGAAGTGAACACATCGCTTGTACTCAGTCGCCATCATACCCCGCGCATAACGGCTCAGTCGCAGAAATTCATCCTCATACTCCGCCACTAGTCTATCTCCCTGGGTCAGATTTAAGAATTCCCTCCCACGAGCATCCACATAACTGGCACCAACATACTTTTCCTGAAAGGCAGATTTGAAGAACTCCCAAGACAGTTGTTCGGGCTAAGTGCCTCATTAACCGTAAGCCACCACTGGTAAGTCCCATTTCTCAATAGTGACACTATACCATTTAGTTTCTGCTCAGGGGGCAGTCCAAATTGTCCATAATTCTTTTTGTGGTCTCGATCTAGTACTCAGCCACATTAGGGGCAACTCCAGCAATACCTCTAAAAATCTCAGCTCTATTGGACCGGAGTCGTTCCGTAACTGACCCTCGGCCTCCAGCTCTAGTATTGGCCCTAGTGACCCTCTCCAGAATCCTTAACATGGCTTGAGATAGTACGTCGTCCCCAACCGCTCAATCATGAGACCCAGTTTCAGTCACAGGTGAAGCCAGCGTCTCACTAGTTTCCAAATTAGGTATGTGGCCAAATGACGATGACCTAGCTCGAGTACCTCTACGGCCTCTGCCACGGCCTCTTGTACCCCGTCATCGAGTACCTCCCATGCTCATTATCTCAGCGCATTTATCTGTATTAACAGTTTTATACGTCAGTTTATAGTTCTGGTGTATATTAATAGATATTTTATGAAAACAGTATCAGAAGTGTAAAGTTTGTTTCATACATCGCAGTGTCTATCAGTGTCTATCGGTTTTACTACAGTATCAGCATACACTAACTTGAGTGTTTTCAGTACAGTCTATCTATAGTAGTCTCAGTATATACTACCTATAACAGTTCAGTCAAAAACATATAACAGTTTCACATAGCAATTTCAGAGAACTTACTGGATCGGCGCCGGAGACTCGGTGTACCATACATCCAGTAAAAATATTTCTACTATCAGAAACCAGTTCTTTAAAAACCCTAAATTGTAAAACCCAAATCCACAGTCGAGTTTTGTAACCTGGCTCTGATACCACTAAATGTAACACCCCAAACCCGACCTAGACGTTATGGCCGAATCTGGCGATGTCACATGATAGTGTTTTTGAAATCTCAACGACGCTAAGACCTTTTTTCCATTCAAACCACTCTTCATTATCTTATGTTAACTCCAAATCGTGTTATTTGTTTTAAAAACATTATTTATTTACAAATCGCCATTCATTTCCTAAAATGTTATACTTTGCGAAAGCTTTTAAAACAGTTTGCGTGTGTGTAGTATTTTGATAAAACATTCATCTCTTTTGAAAACCCGAGTTTCTCTTATCACTAGCAGTTACAAAACATAAAGTAGTAAAAAATCCAAATTTAAACCGAAAATTTGTAAAGGCCGTTATTATAGAAAAATACCCACATGAACTTAAAATCATAATTAAGAATCAAACAATATAAAAGGAGTCGTGTGGCCACTGCTGAGTCCTCCGCCACACCGATCTGCCTATATCTAGGGATTACCTGTACAGATTAAACAGAATGGTGAGTTTTCGTAAACTCAGTGTGTAACCCCATACAAAACAAACAGTCAATATACAAATAATCACAGTCTGGGACTAAACCCTTTTTCAGTATCAGTATCAGTTCAACTTGGGCCTTAGCCCATTTCAGTAACAGTATGTATTAGGGCCTTAGCCCATCACAATATAGTAACAGTAACAGATATGCAATCAGAAAATCCTATCCAACCAGCCTCTACACTCCATCTCCGTCCAACCCTACACTCTATATGGGGATATAATCAACCCACCTATCCCTACACTCCAAGTAGCACCGAATGCGGCACTATAAAGTAATATGCAGCTGTGCTGCCAGTAAATTAGGCTCGAAGCCTTTCAGTACAGTTCCTCTAATCAATATCAACCCATCCCCATGCAATGCATCATACAGTTATGTCATGCCCAATCATGGTATATCACATATATATAGTACTGTACAAACAGCATGCTCAATATACAGTCGTATTAATATATATATATATATATATATATATATATATATACATGTCAAGTATGAATATAACAGTCATTCAGTTAGGGGTCTAGGTAATCTTACCGACCTTACAGTAGGTTCACAGTCGTCTCGGGCGACCCGTGCAACCTTAGCAATAAATCAATGAAAATGGGCTCACACGTCGATGTTGTCTGCCCGTGTGGGCCCAATCCCCGTGTGGTCCCAATCCTCGTGTGGCCCCCACAGCCAAATTTAGACTTGGCCATGTGGATCATACGGCCTGGCCCAACATCTAACACGCCCGTCTGGTTCACCCACACGGGCCAATTGGTCGAGCCCGTGTCTCGTACACGGCCTCGTCGACCATCACACGACCATGTCATGAGTCCGTGTCATGCACCCACGGCCTGGTTCGTCGATCACACGACCATTTCCCCTCACACGGCCTACCACACGGGCTACCACACGCTTGTGTAGTGTCGACAGTATCTTTTTCGGCTTTTCATCGAGTCGCGTTTTCAGTGTTTCGAGTACACACCTGGTTCATTTTTTACGCTTAATCACTCCCGAGCACTCCAGAACCTATATTCGACAATTGGAAACTCAATCTCAGTCACTTAATTTGAATTACTTACAATAGTTAATTCCCAAAACTATCGACAACCTTACCTCGCTTGAGCAACCCTAGTTTTTTCCACAATCACAGCGTCAATTGGGATCTACCAGCCCCTTGACTTGTGCCTAATCAAAATATGGCTCACATCAAATGAAGATTCATTGAATAATATAGAGAAGAACTTACTTACCAACTTACCAAATGACACAATCGCACGTTTGCCCAAATGGTGAAGAAGGAAAATAAAAGGAGAGAACTACTATGAGTTTTTCGGTAGAGATAGGATCAAAAAGAAAAAAAGAAAAAGGTAGTAACACGGTGACGAAGAAAAGAACAGAGAAGACACGAAAGAATGAACAGAAATTCGGCAGGGAGTCTTTTACGAAAACGTCAGAATTTGAGAAAGTCGATATTCTGAGAAACAAAATTAATCTCGATTCTGATAACTCCCCTATCTAAGTCTCCTTAATTATCTCCATCAACCTCTCTAGTATCAGAATTTTAGTCCATCTCAAACTCTCACACGGCACAAGCAGCAAAATAAATCCCTTGTTTGCACAGGGATTCAAACTCAAGATCTTAAACATAACTAACACTCCACTTAATTGCCAGACCAGCAGGCCCATTCTATTAACAATTTACCAACAACTATTTAAGAACCTACTGACTAGATATAACAATTTATTCATAAAAACAAAAATTTTGCTCAAGTCAAGGCCTGAACCCAAGACTTCTGAGACACTCCCAGAACACATAACCACTAAAGCAAAGAGATTTTTTTGTCAAATAATAACAGAAACATCAATAGATAATTTTGGGGCGTTACATTATTATATAACTCTTGTTTTATTGTTAATTTTGTTATTTTTTTAGAGGCATTTGCTTGTTAAGGTGCACCTATCTTAGTGTTATTTAAGTAAACATATTTTTAAAATTTATTTTCAATTTATTGGAAAACATTTATTTTAATATTTTTAGTATTTTTATTGTATTATATTTAAAAAATTAATACGGATCGAATTGATTAAGTTTCTATTCTTTTTGAAATGAATTGACTGTCGATTATTTTGAATTCATCCATTTTTTAGATTTTATAGAAATGATATTTTAAATCTTTAAATTTTAGTGGTTTTCGATTGAATGCCATGTATACATATTTACCAATGATTAGCTGTTTTGTGTGAGCTTATTGACGAGGGAAATAAAAAGATTTTAGTCGGATTGTGAGCCGAAGACTGAAAGATTAGCTTCTTCAGTTTATATTGCTTGTTTAAAGATGCTAAATTTTGTGGAATGTTGAATTTTTATGGGCTTTTGTTGTTTGGATAGACGGTTTCTTTTTGCTATCAAAACAGGGTTCTTGCAGACTTTTTATCCAATTTTATAACTTTTTTTTTGTTTATTAAATTGGTTTGATGCAATCCATAAAAGTTGCTTTGGTTTTTAATTGAATACTTCAGTTAAATTATGTTTCTCAAAATCACAATACCAATCCTTTATTAATTAGTAATGCTTGGTATTTTTTATTCATCAGAATATGGGAAGATTGCTATTAGTTTTGGAAGTGCAATTTTTATTATAAATAAAGTCCTTTTATTTTTTAATACTATATAGTTTGGTTTATGGAAATTTGTCTATTCATCAATTTATTATTTATACATGTTGGGTATTATGTTTTTTAAACAGCAGTCATGGCATCCTAATGATACAACTGTTTAATCAGTAAAATGACTTGTTTTCGACTAATTTTTCATTATTTTTTTAATTAAATCAATCAAAAAATTAAGGTTTTCGATTCTAATGATGACATTAACACACCCTTATTTTGAGTTATTTCGAAAACTATAGAGCAATAAAAAAATTAGTTTTGATTTTTATGGAAATTTTAAATTTGAATATATTGGTATATTTAAAATAACTAAATTGAATTAATAAGTTCCCAAAGTGACCTCTATGAAATTATTATTTTTTAAATATAAAAGGTTGGGTGCATGTAACTTAAGCTAATATTGATCGGCCCAAAGGAAGGTTAATATGTAACAGCCCATTTCCAGTTAAATCAGAATAGTGGTTTCGGGACCACAAATCCGAGTCAGAAAGAAAATTTATTTTAATATTATTGCATAGTTTGCATTATGATAGGAATAACGTATAAAAATTTCGTTAAGAAAATTTTACCGATTTCATGTCTAATTAGGAGGAAAGGACCAAATTGCATAAAGTGCAAAAGTTGAATTCTAGTAGCTAGAAGGATCAAATAGATATGAAATTCAAAATTTGAGGTCCTTATATGGTAAATAGACCATTAAGAAGGGTTAGTAGATATTTATGATGATTTATCCATGGAAAATTAGAAAAGGAAAAGGACTAAATTGAAAAGATGAAAAATTAATGGATGATAAGTTAATTAAATGAATAAAATAATTTCATATCATCATCTTCCCCAAAATTTCTATGGAAACCCTAGCTAAGAGAGAGAACTTCAAGCAAGCTTAATTGGGTTAGTAATCATGTCCCGTTTTTAGTAATTTTTACATTTCCGAGATCGTAATAATCTAATCTATCTATTTTGGGGATCAATTTGCAAAGTTATCAAAGTATTAAAATTTTTCCATGGATGAATATGCTGAAATTTTGAAATTTATGGTGGAAAATGAAAGGTTGTTGATAGATAAACAACTTTGTAAAGGAAATTTTCATGAAATTGTGATTTATGGACTAAATTGAAAAGATATAAAATTCATGGAAAATTTTTTATTTTTGTGAAATACATGAGCTGTAAATGTTATATGTAAAAATCGGTTAGGCTTGGAATAAGGATTAAATTGCATGAATTTCATTTTCCGAGCCTAGGGACGAAATTGGAATTAATTAAAAGTATAGGGGCAAAATGGTACTTTTTCCTAAGATGTAAGTTGGATTAAATTGAATAAGAAATGTGTTAAATTGATGTTAAATTCATTTATATAGATTTGGAAAGATCAAATAAAGGGTTAGATCGAGGAAAAGAAAAAGTATCGGATTAGTAGATCTCCGTATACGAGCAAGTGACGAGGTAAGTTTGTGTAACTAATTTGTGTATATTTATATGTTTGAATTAAATGTTGTGTATATGTGAATTGTATAAATGCTATTAAAATATAAAATTGATCACATGTTCAATAATGCTCGATAAAAAATAAGTCTCGTTTGAATAAATGAAACTCGATGGATATAGTATTTCCCGTATTGGTTGTGATCCTGCATATGTTGCGAACACACCATATTTCGAAAGAGCATCCTGTTATAAGCCCTCTCAATGCTTCCCGTTACATGGTTCCTGCGAGCATCCCGATCGGTATTGATCCTGCATGTGTTGCGGACATACCGCAGCTCTTTGTGAGCGCTCTGTTATATGATCGGTTTGGATCCTGCATATAATGCAGATATACTGCAGCTCTTTATGAGCATCTCGATATAGGCTCTTTATGAGTTTCCTGATATGGCTCGCTTGAACTTCCTGTTATGTGGCTATCCGGAGCTCCCTGATAATAACTCTTCGGAGTTACCTATTAAGCTCAATGAGCTTCCTATCTTAAACTCTTATGAGTTTCCTATTATAGCCCGGCTAAGCTTAATGTTACATGGCTCACATGAGCATCCTATTATATGGCTCGAGAGACTGCTTTCTGATTATGTACCCTAATGGGTATCCCTAAATATGAGTCAATATTTCAAATAAATTCAACGGGTAAAGTTCTGACATGGTTAAATTGAACTTAAGATGATTTGTTATGAAAATGCACATGTTATATAGAAATATGATATGAAAAGCATATGTTTATGAAAGTTATTACATGATGAGCTCATCCTTGATTCTTGATGTTTAAATGTAATATTTGACTAACTAGTTTCTTGAGATTATATGTGTTGAGGCAAATTGTCAAATTTCTTTGGATAAATTTTGTATGCTTATCTTAAATATAAATGATTGGTAAGTTGATTTTCCGTTATACGAACTTACTAAGCATAATATGCTTATTCTATTTTATTTCCTTTGTTTTATAGTATTCGGAAGCTCGTAAAGGTTGGAAGCGGGTCGGAGCAAGATCACACTATCCTTCAGCTCATTTTGGTATAATTAGTCAAATTTCCCTTGGTATAATGGCATGTATAGGTTAAATTGACCAAATGATAGCATATTAATATTTGGTTGTAATTAGCCATTGGAATGGCTAGTGATGGTATGTTTTGATATGTATGTGTATGAGACCATATTATGTTGATATGTGTTGTGTGCTTGAATTGATATACATATTAGGTATAAATATGCTTAAATGAATATTTGACCAATTTGGTAAGTTGGTCACTTGAAAATATGTGATGATATGTCATGTATAAGAATTGGTTTTGGCTTGATTTAAATGTTTTGAATTGGTTTGGGAATGTGTTAAAATGTTAATGTAGGCACAAGGCAAATTTAGGTGAGAAATAAGATTTGGAAATGGTATTATTTTGTCCACATAGGCAGAGACACGGGCGTATGTCTCAGCCGTGTGTGACACACGGTCATGCGCACGGGAGTGTGGTTTGGTCGTGTGTCTCAGCCGTGTGTGTCACACAACCTAACACATGGGCGTGTGACTTGGCCATGTGACCCCTGCACTTAATTTTTGAAAATTATTTTTTTCCACACGGCCTGGCACACGAACATGTGGCTAGCCGTGTGACCCAAGTCAGAGAGTTACACGGGCATGGACACGTGATAAACCGTAATTATAACATATTTTAATACCACATTTAGCTTGTTTTTGGATGATTTATTCCTCAATTTATGTAAAAAGGTGCTCTTAATCCCTTCTTTTCATGTCTTATGCCCAGGATAGCACCCGAGGATGAAAAGAACACAAAAGGGGCCCAAAACGGAGTAAATGGGCCATATCACGAAATCAACACGGCCTGGCCCAAAGAACACATGACTGTGCCTTGTCAAGCATCTAGAACACGGCCTCAACCCCGATTTACACAGCCGTGCCTCAACTTAGAAATCCGAACACGGCGTAAAGACGAGTCATACGGGCGTGTGACATGGCCGTGCCCCTGTCGTGGCTTTAGACAATTTCAGTCGGAAAAGGATACTTAGGGAGAAAGAATCGCATTCCAAGAGCCTATAAATAACCCCTAAGTACCACCTTTGAAGGGGCGTCGAGCTAGACCTAGAAGCCAAGCCAGAAAGGTCAGAGTTGAGGGAATCACTCGAAGTTAGCCAGTTGATCCATCCCAAGAAGTCGGAATTCTACTCAAGACGGCGGATTTCTCCTTCAATTCCTTCAGGGAGTTTTAGGGATTTCTTATGTTTTGTTTTATCTTTTCTCTTGAGATGTTTTCTTTATTTGTTATGAACTAAACCCCTCAGATACCTGAAGGGGATGAAACCTAGATGAATCTTGTTATCGTTTTCTGAACTATATGATAAATACTTAGTTTGTTCTTAATTATGTGTGCTTAATTCTTGAGTTCATATTTCGCGGATTTTGATTCAAGTTTGATGTGCTTAGATGGAGGAGGAATAGACCCTGCTTAAAAGTAGATCTAGCATAATTAAGCGGAGTTGATCGCACGCCTAGAGATAGGGTGACGAGATTTTGCCGGATTAGGGTGAAACCTAATATTGGAATCCATAGATTGATTTACTGCTATTCTAGGGGGTTATTATAAGAGAATGAGAGTTCCACTAATTAACCTAGGGTTAGACGTTATTCGCCTCGAGAGAGGGTTTAATATACATTAGGGAGTCCTACGGATCAAACTAAGTGAATAAATCGTATGGTTCAGTGTTAGATAACAAGTGAAGTCTAGGCGAATTCTTCCTGAGGGTATCGTCGTGATCAACTGAGTTTTCCTTCAAGTTATTTCCCAATCCGTTCTTTTTGTCTTTGCGTCTTTAACTTAGTAGTCGTTAATTTAGATTAAAACAACTTCACTTTATTTTAGGCTAAATAATAAAAAGAAAGTTAGTATTAGTACTTTTAGTTCCTTTGGGTTCGACAATCCTGTCTTGCCTAAGCTATACTACTATTCGATAGGTGCCTTTAATCGTTGTCAGAGTTAGTTTCCAGATTTGATCATTCGTTTTATAAATTTTAAAGCTCTGGTTTCAGCGATCAAGTTTTTGGCGCCGTTGCCAGGGAACTAAAACATTGAGAACGCTCTATTTTTATTACTTTAGCCATTATTTTTATTTTTCGCAATTTTATTTTTTTTAGGATAAATTTTAATTTTTGCTAAATTTCTTTCCTTCTTTTCCTAGCAGGTACCTCTAGTTTATGACTAGAAGGAATCCGAGAGGACCTTTGGTATACGATGGTGAAATTGAAGCTACCGCTCACAGGACCTGCAGAGAGATCAGGCGAGCCCTTAATTACACAGAGGAAGAGCAAGAAGGCAGCTCCAATCCTACTGAAGGGATGGACGAAAATAATCCACCACCGCATGATATGGGGGAAAACAATGCTCCACGTACAATGTTTGATTATGCTAAACCGCATTTAACAGGAGCGGAATCAAGTATTGTTAGGCCTGCTATAGCTGCTAACAATTTTGAATTAAAGCCTAACACAATACAAATGATTTAACAATTTGTTCAATTTGATGGTTTGCAGGACGAAGATCCAAACATGCATATAGCTAATTTTTTAGAGTTCTGTGATACTTTCAAAATAAATGGAGTTTCTGATGATGTCATACGTCTTCGGTTATTCCCTTTTTCATTAAGGAATAAAGCCAAACAGTGGTTAAACTCGTTACCACGAGGATCAATCACTACATGGGAACAAATGACCGAAAAATTTTTATTGAAATATTTCCCACCGGCCAAAACGGCCAAATTACGGAACGATATATCTTCTTTTGTGCAGATGGATCTAGAGACATTATACGACGCATGGGAGAGATACAAGGATCTCTTTAGAAGGTGTCCACACCATGGTCTACCCTTGTGGCTACAAGTCCAAACATTCTATAACGGTGTAAACCCCTCAACGAGACAACTAATCGATTCAGCAGCAAGTGGAACTCTGAACAATAGAACTCCTGAAGCAGCCTACGAGTTCATTGAAGAGACGTAACTGAATAATTATCAGTGGCAAGTGAAAAGGACGAAACCGACAAAATCAGTCGGAGTTTACAACCTCGATGCAATAACCACACTATCAACACAAATAGAGATGATGAATAAAAAGATTGATAGTTTGTGTTCTTCGCAGGCACATCCAGTCATGCAATGCGACACAAGTGGAACTGTGGCGAATCCTGAGTACCCACCCTACCAACCGGAAGCAGAGAGCGAAGAGATGAACTATATAGGTAACAATTCCAGAACCAATAATAATCCCTATAGTGATACTTACAATCCAGGTTGGAGGAACCACCCAAATTTTTCGTGGGGAGGTCAAGGAAACCAAGGAAATCAAAGGCAGCAGCCTCCTTAAAACTTCCAAAATCAGCCCTATCCGCAAGAGAAGAAGCCAAACCTCGAAGAGATGCTGACAAAATTTATGACAAACACAGAAAAACGTTTCTACGAGACTGGGAGAACAATTAAAGACAACAAGAAACGAGTCGAGGAACTTACTAAGTCAGTCAAGGAAGTCACTAATGCAGTTGAGCAACTCGCAAAGCTAATGTCTGAACGACCGCAAGGACGTCTACCAAGTAACACCGAGATTAACCCTAAGGAGCAAATTCAAGCCATCACAGATCATGATAGCAAAGGGTTAGACGAACCAAACCAAGAGTTAGACGAAGGTAAAATAGAGGTAACGTAAGAAAAGCTGAAATCGGTAATCAAAGAGTACCAACCTCGTATACCTTACCCCGAAGCAATGAAAAGAGACGATTCAGAGGACCAGTTTGGTAAGTTTCTTAAACTTTTAAAGAAATTACATATTAACTTACCTCTTCTTGAAGCTCTTTCTTAGATGCCAGACTCGAGGAAATTTCTAAGACAGCTCTTAACAAACAAACGCAAAATAGACGAAGAGCACCATGTGGAATAAAATGCGGCATGCTTAGTAATGTTACAGAATAAACTACCGAGAAAGCTAAAAGATCCAGGGAGTTTTACTATTCCATGTTTAATTGATAGTTTAATTATTGATAATGCGTTAGCTGATTTAGGGGCAAGCATAAATGCCATGCCTTATACATTGTTTAAAAGACTAGGTCTAGGGAAGCCCAAACAAACTAGGATGAGCATTCAATTAGCTGATAAAACGGTTAAAATTCCTAGGGGCATTATCAAAGATGTTCTTGTCAAAATCAATAAATTTTTTTTCCAGTAGATTTTGTTGTCTTAAACATCGATGAGGATAGTTCAATCCCCTTAATTTTAGGAAGACCTTTTCTAGCAACTGTCAAAACTAAAATTGATGTTGCCACAGGCGAACTCATTCTTTACGTAGGTGACGAATCACTCAGTCTCCGAGCTCTTGGCTCGGCCAGGACAACAGTCAATGAAGGTAAGAAAGTCACTTCATTTGATAATCAAATTGTTCAACCTTCATCCCAAGAAACACCACAGGAATACAACCCTGAGCCAAATCTTAGACCCCAAACCAACAAAGATGAATTCAATAAGGAACAAAGCCTTAGGGTTGACAAATTAGAAGAGTAGAAGACACACGTCAAAGAAAAACCAAAACCACCTGAAGAACTCGTAGGAACATCAAATCACTTCAAAATAGGAGACCAGGGGCTGTTAGACAAAGCCGATCCTCGCATCACAACATCAGACTTGAAAGTAAGCGAGGAAATTCCTCTAAAGGTACACGATATCTTCCCCCACGGAACAGTCGAGGTAAGCAATCCAACATTCGACACTTTTAAGGTAAATGCTTCTCGACTTAAACTTTATCAAGAAAATAGAACTATAAGCATGAGAGAAGATATTCAAACCTTTAAACCTCCCTGATTTTTTTTCAATTTCGAGGAAAGTCTAGCTTAAGACTATAAATGAGCGCTTCTCGGGAGGCAACCCGAGCAACTAACACTATTTACTTTTAAATTTATCGGTTTCTTTTCTTCTCTTCTTTCTTCTCTCTTAAACTAACCAAAAGTACAGAATTTCAAGGCCACACGGTCTTACACAAGGCCGTGTCTGTGATCGTGTGGACCACTAGAATCTCTGTACTGACTCATCAGAGGCCGTGCGAATCAGTTCCAACCACTTTTTAACGTCACGGATCCAACCACTACCCCACGGGCTCCGTAAAAGTGGCACGCCCGTGCCTCTAGACCGTGTGAAGCTACTGACTTACACACCACGAGTAGAACACGCCCGTGTCTTACAACCGTGCGAGGTTACTGACTAGTCGACCACGGGCAGAACACGCCCGTGCCTTCCAACCGTTTTAACATACTGACTTCACATACACGGGCGTGGTTAGCAGAAGAACGGCCAGGGAGATTCAACACGCACAGACACGACCATGTAAATCGACACGCCCCTGGTCCACGGGCGTGGGAACATGCCAGATTTGAAATTCTATTTAAACCCCACAGCCCTTCCCCTTCTCCCCATCTGATTTCTTCGTTCTTTTCTTTTCTCCCTTCTCCCTCTCAGACTTTTTCCTCTTTATAATAAATCTCTAGATCCTTGAGCCATCCAACATCATGTCGAAGAAGCGAAAAAGGCCAACCATAGTCTTATCAAAGGAGACCCTACACATAAGTTCATGCCGGCTGCTTCATCCAAACACCAAGCCAAGGGTCTTTGAGACCAATTAGTTTTTATTTTTCTTTTCTCTTTTGCTTCAATTTCCTTCTCTTTGACAATCTTATGCTTAGTTTAGTTTAATTTATTTTAGTTTCTTAGTGTCAGCTTTGCCAGGCTGGTAGGGAATCACACCACTTCCCCCACCGCCAGCACCTCCGCAACCCTAAAAGTCACACCCGCCTCGCGAACCATCCATCAATAAAGACTCTCGGTCCACCCACCTTTTCTTTTATTTTTATTTTCTTCTTAGTCTCCTTTCCTTTTTCTTTCTTGTTTTTAATTATATGTTTAGTTTATTTTAATTTTGTCTTAATAATCTCTGGCTAATCCTCTACGAGCTCCCCAATTTCTTCATCTAGCACAAGGTTCGTCATCCAGACCGACCTCTTCAAACATACACACCACGACCTCTACCATCTTCAAAGGATACCACCCAAAATTTAGGGAGTATTCTTTCCCCTTCTCTTTTGATTTATCTCATAGAAGTTATACCTATCCTTGTACATTGAGGGCAATGTACATCTTAAGTGTGGGGGGTGAATATTTATCTAAAGAAGGGCCTAACTTTCTGCATTATTCTTAAATCTGGCCAAACTTTTTTCATTATTCTCAAATCCCTGAATTTAACCTTGTTTTTTAAGTAAATTTTTCATATTACTAATTAGGATGAAGTTTCTGATAATTTATGATTTTTATTGACATGTTTTAGATTAAGTCATTAATAATTGCATTGATGGTTGAATTTTAAGATACTAGAGAATCAAGCATGATAAGTCTATTTTTCAGAATAAAATTTTTTACTAGGTTGTTAACCTAAATTTGAATATTGCTTTGAAATTTGAAATTTATGAGATTGATGTCAAAATACCCATAATTTTTGTGAGATTTTGAGCCTTATAGAGCATATATTCTTTTTCGTGCTCACTTTTTGATTATGAGTGTGTCAACTTTGAACTGTTATTCTAGAACTTGCCTCGTTTATACATGCTGAGACCACATTCATGATTTGATATACAGAGATGATAAAGGCACCTAGGTTTTAACCCACTCACTCCACTAAATAGCCTACCTTCATAAATTAACCTGTAACAGTTCGGTTTATACCCTAGTCAGAACAGTGGTTTCGAGACCACGAATCTGAGTCTGAATAATATTTTAATATTATTTTCTGTGCCGTTGATATGTGAATTAGCATGTGCTAAATTTCCGTAAGCTAATTTGATTGTATGTGTGTTTAATTTGACAAAAGGATTAAATTGCATTAAATGTGAAATTTGCTTGCTATTTATTAAAGTACCTATGTGCTGTGGCTTTTTGAAGTTATGGCCTTAAGTGGCAATTGAACCACTATTTAGTTAGTGGGTGGTTTTGGTAAAAAATGACCTTGTTAATTATGTTATAAAATTTTTGTTTTAAAAGGCTAGAATAGGAATTTTGTTATTAAGATATTTTTAATGAAATAAAGCATGGAAATAGACATATTCTCATTCATCTTTCCACCGAATTTGGGAAAGAAAAGAAAGAACAAAAGCTTTCAAATTTTTGGCTATTACAAGCTTAAATCAAAGGTTAGTTTTGATCCGTTTTCGATAATTTTTACATTTTTGCAATCGTTGCTTTGAGAGCTACAAAACCCATATTTTAATTTCATGAATTGATGATGTTTGTGTGAGATGCCATTGATGATATGTCAAGCGTTTTAATGATTTTTGGTGTTAAATGAAAGATAGGAGTTAGATGAACATACTTTGTTCTTGAAGTTTTGATAAATTTAGCTAAATAGGGCTAAATTGTGAAAATATTATTTTAGAGGACTAAGTTATGAATTTGATGGAAAATATGGACTTGTGTGAGATGTATATCCATTCGGCTAAGCATGTGTATGTATGGATTTTGTGAATTTGATGTTTTGAGAAAAATGGACTAAATTGACAAAATATGCAAATATGAGAGTTAATTTGTAAATAGCCCAAAATATGTGTATATGTATTGAATTGAATGAATTGATGAATGAAAGGATTAATTCTGAATATGTTTAGATCAAGAACCGAAGGAAACGGACTTAGATCGTGGGAAAGAGAAAGTAATCGAGTAGCCGTTTTTATTCCGATAAGCCGAATCCAAGGTAAGTCATATTGCTAATAAATGTAATTGTATTGAATTGAGTTTATTTACATGACTATCAATAATAACGACTGCATTTGTGATGATATGTATATGAATTCTGAGATAAGATCGACATAGTGATAAGTCGAAGAAGTTTTATATGAACTTAGGAATACAAAGGTATCTGTTCTGTTTTATTATGTAAGACCTCGTCTGGGACGTAGGCATCGTTATCTGATTATATGTAAGACCTCATCTGGGACGTAGGCATCGTTATCTGATTATATGTAAGACCTCGTCTGGGACGTAGGCATCGTTATCTGATTATATGTAAGACCTCGTCTGGGACGTAGGCATCGTTATCTGATTATATGTAAGACCTCGTCTGGAACATAGGCATCGTTATCTGATTATATGTAAGACCTTGTCTCGGACGTACGCATTGTTATCTGATTATATGTAAGACCTCGTCTGAAATGTAGGCATCGTTATCTGATTATATGTAAGACCACGTCTGGGACGTTGGCAACGATATGAGCTTTTCGTGTAAGACCATGTCTAGGACATCGGCATCATATCTGAATACGAATAAGACCCTGTCGGGGACAGTGGCATTAATATCTGAATACGAATAAGACCCTATCGGGGACAGTGGCATTAATATCTAAATACGAATAAGACCCTGTCGGGGACAGTGGCATCGATATTTGATTATGTGTAAGACCTTGTCTGGGACATCATCGTTGTATTTATTCGTATAAGACCCTGTTTAGGACAGTGGCATCGATATTTGATTTCAATTAAGACCACGTCTGGGACGTTGGCATTGTATAATTATTCTGAGCACTCTGCCTATTCTATTAGATTACAAACGGTTCTATTGTCAAGTTCAAGAAACAAGGAATGTGTAAATTATATATTTAATTCAAGTAAATTTGATAAGTATACCTTGTGTGTATAAGAAGGTAAGTAATTCCTTAAACTTGCCTAGATGAAATATGTATTTGAATATGGGATTTGTAAATATGTTATATGTATTGAAAAGCTATGAACTAATAAAGTGTGTACTAATATGCAATTTTGAAGAATGAAAGACCTAAGTGAATGTACTAAGAAGAATTATGATGGTGAAATTGAGCCATTAGTGAATTTAGATTGATTTTATGATTTGAGTGTTTATATGTTAAGTTTATTGGTATTATGACTTACTAAGCTATTGGAAAGCTTACTTTGTGTGTGTTTTCTCTGTTTTATAGGTCGTCATAGCTACTGTAAGCTCGGGACAGTCAAGGAATCATCATCACACTTCTAAACTCTTTTGGTACCCTTTCTGAAAATGTATTTAGCTAATTATGGCATGTATAGGCTAGATATGTGTATATGATTTTGAATTAAACTTAGTCATGTGTTTGACAAGTTTTGAGTTGATAAATGCTTGAACGAATGAGCTTTATGATACAAATTTGGATATGGGTTGATGCATATGAAATGGTTAAGTTTTGTTTAAACAATGGATGATTTTGATTGTGTATGAATTAAGTGTTTTTGGTGTGTTTTAATAGCCTAAAAATGGTGAAAATAGCAGTTTTCACATGGCCTAGACACATGGGCGTGTGCCCAGGCCGTGTGGCAAAGTCAATAGCTAAGAAAATTGCCCACGGGCTAGTTCCACGGCCATGTGTAGCAAGTCAGAATCTGCCCACGGGCTGCCCACGGCCATGTGAATTTCCCCACGGGCAGGCCACACGGGCATGTCCCAAACCACATGGCCATGTGCCCCTATTTTCGAGAAAAAGTTTTTAAAGTTTCTATTTTAGTCCCAAATCATTTCCTAATCATATTTTGGGCCTCGTAGGGCCATATTAGGGTCGTAAAGATGAAATCTGAAAAATTTTAAATTGTACCTCGGGATTATGTCCCAATTTACACGTTTATTTTTGTTGAACTCCGGTAATACCTCATAACCCTGTTCCGGCGATGGTTTAGGGTTAAGGGGTGTTACATAACCCCTAGTGAACCTTGTTTATCCTAACAACCCTTTTTATTGACTCACCTATTAATAACCCAAAAACCCCTTTGTATTTGTTATCACCATTCCTTTTTACTACCCTTTAATCGAGATATGATTTGATTAGTTATCGAATTATATTATGCTATGAGCTGAATTCATTCAGTATTACTTAGTTTGTACTTAAAAAAAATCGAAGTATATTCAGTATTAATAGTGAGCTTACACAGTTAAAGTATTTTTCGAAAGAAAAGCTCGTATTGTTAGGATTATTATCAATTGATGTAAATATTATTTCAATATTCTTAGGTAGGTACTTATCAATTCAATCTCGATTCTAACCTTCTAATTTCAGCTTTTATCCATACCTTAACCCTAGACCCGTTACAACCCTAACAAAGACCTTTTGATCTGTTTATCATCTCATTTTATAGTGGTGGAGATTTGGTTTTCAAGCAAGCCTGTGGGATTAACTTTTCAGGTTCGACGTATGAGTGCTTCTTTTTATGAACATTAAACACTTTGAGTGACTTGAGTGAATCTATAGTGAGGATGTCAACTCTCGTCAATTTCGAATTAAAGGTAATTATTCAGGTAAGGGGAGACACCTACGTTTTCGAATTACAAATGAATGACTTATCATTGTTTGAATCTTTAGGACTCTTTGAATTGAATTATCCATGTATAAATTATCTATGAATTATGATAAGGCATTGTCAGTAGGAATTGTGAATTATGGAAAGATCGTTTTAATTGTATGTTGAGAATTTTGCTTAAGGACAAGCAAAAGCTTAAGTGTGGGGGTATTTGATAAACCGTAATTATAACATATTTTAATCCCACATTTAGCTTGTTTTTAGATGATTTATTCCTCAATTTATGTAAAACGGTGCTCTTAATCCCTTCTTTTCATGTCTTATACCCAGGATAGCACCCGAGGATGAAAAGAACACAAAACGGGCCCAAAACGGAGTAAATAGGCCATATCACGAAATCAACACGGCCTGGCCCAAAGAACACATGACTGTGCCTTGTCAAGCATCTAGAACACGGCCTCAACCCCGATTTACACAGCCGTGCCTCAACTTAGAAATCCGAACACGGCGTAAAGACGAGTCATACGGGCGTGTGACATGGCCGTGCCCCTGTCGTGGCTTTAGAGAATTTCAATCGGAAAAGGATACTTAGTGAGAAAGAATCACATTCCAAGAGCCTATAAATAACCCCTAAGTACCACCTTTGAAGGGGCGTCGAGCTAGGCCTAGAAGCCAAGCCGGAAAGGTCAGAGTTGAGGGAATCACTCGAAGTTAGCCAGTTGATCCATCCCAAGAAGCCGGAATTCTACTCAAGACGGCGGATTTCTCCTTCAGTTCCTTCAGGGAGTTTTAGGGATTTCTTATGTTTTGTTTTATCTTTTCTCTTGAGATGTTTTCTTTATTTCTTATGAACTAAACCCCTCAAATACCTGAAGGGGATGAAACCTAGATGAATCTTGTTATCGTTTTCTGAACTATATGATAAATACTTAGTTTGTTCTTAATTATGTGTGCTTAATTCTTGAGTTAATATTTCGCGGATATTGATTCAAGTTTGATGTGCTTAGGTGGAGGAGGAATAGACCCTGCTTAAAAGTAGATCTAGCATAATTAAGCGGAGTTGATCGCACGCCTAGAGATAGGGTGACGAGATTTTTCCGGATTAGGGTAAAACCTAATATTGGAATCCATAGATCGATTTACTGCTATTCTAGGGGGTTATTATGAGAGAATGAGAGTTCCACTAATTAACCTAGGGTTAGACGTTATTCGCCTCGAGAGAGGGTTTAATATACGTTAGGGAGTCCTACGGATCAAACTAAGTGAATAAATCGTATGGTTCAGTGTTAGATAACAAGTGAAGTCTAGGTGGATTCTTCCTGAGGGTATCGTCGTGATCAACTGAGTTTTCCTTCAAGTTATTTCCCAATTCGTTCTTTTTGTCTTTGCGTCTTTAGCTTAGTAGTCGTTAATTTAGATTAAAGCGACTTCACTTTATTTTAGGCTAAATAATAAAAAGAAAGTTAGTATTAGTACTTTTAGTTCCTTTGGGTTCGACAATCCGGTCTTGCCTAAGCTATACTACTATTCGATAGGTACACTTGCCTTTAATCATTGTCAGAGTTAGTTTCCAGGTTTGATCATTCGTTTTATAAATTTTAAAGCTCTGATTTCAGCAATCAACACGAACTGGGACACGACCGTGTGCCTCACATCAAATGCCCACACGGTCTGGGACACGGGCATGTCACTTTGCCGTGTGAGCCACAAGGCCTAACTACACGGGCGTGTGTCCCCTGCACCTAAGAAAAATTTTGAGATTTTGCGAAAAATTCTTTGAGTTCCCGATTTAGTCCTGACTTGTTTCTAAAGCATAACTGGGTCTCGAGGGCCCATTCAAGGGACATTATGATTAAATATGATTGGTTTCTGATATGAATAGTAATTGACATGAATTAATTAAAATCGTTCTGTAAACTCCAGTAATGCTCCTTAACCCTATTCCGGCGGCAGATATGAGTTAGGGGTGTTACATAATATTTAACAAAATTACATGTGCAGCTGTGGTACTAAACATTTAATGATTATTTAGTTTTACATGTGAGCACTAGATCGACCCAAAGGAAGATTTTTTGTTTGAAATGTTTTTATTGTCAGTCTCTGATTACTACAATAAGATATTACTTACAAGTTAATATTTTTGTCCAAAAATGAAATATTACTGGAGTGTCCGGTATCTTGAGATGAGATTTACCTTTATTCTAGTTATTTTTGTTTAAATTTGAAATATTTTAAAATAAATAAATTCATATTTTAGCTTTGGGATGTAATTAATGATGTTTAATATTTTAAATAGATTAGTTGAAACAGAATGCCACCAAAGTGACCTCTTTTGCATAGATTAGTTTATTTAAAATATCATGATGATTATTTGTTTTTGTGATTCATGTGTTTATTAATTGACTCAAAGGTAAGTTGATATTTGATAGAATTTTAATGACATTTGTGGTGATAAATGTGTAACAATTATAAGGTACTTTATGTGAGCAATGAGTTAGTCCAAATATTGATTCATTGTTTGACATAATTTATTGCCAATGTTTGATTGCTACAATAAGAGTATCGTTTACTACTAATATTACTATCCAAAGACTTGATATTAATATTGTGTTTGGTATCTTGAGAGAAGATTAGCCACTGTTTTGAATTTATTGTTTACTTATAAATATTGATGTTAGTTTGGTTTTATCTATTTTGTTTTATATTCAGTTAGTTCATCTTATACTGCCACAATATCTGCTAATATAAATTTTATACTCATGCTTAATGGGACTAATTTTAAGGAATGGAAAAGACGCTTACTTATAGTGTTTGGTTTTATAGACATAGACCTTTTACTAAGGGAAGAACAACCTGCACCTGTCATTGCGGCAAGCACCCTTGATGCTAAAAGGGATTTTGAGAGGAGGGATCATTCAAACCACATGAGTCTAATGATCATGAGCACAACATTCCAGAAGCCTTTAGAGAAATAGAAACTGAAGAGATTACTCAGGCCAAGGGTTTTCTTGACGAAATTGAGATTTTTTTTTTTGCCAAAAATGATAAGGTTGATATGACATCACTTCTAACTTTTATGATATTTATGAAGTATAAGGGTCAAGGAAACATAAGGGAGTACATTATGGAGATGTTCCATGTTTCTTCAAGACTTAAGGCACTTAAGATCAAGTTTTTTGAGGAATTGCTTTTTCTTATGGTTTTAGTATCGCTTCCAACAATATCAATTTATAAGATTTTGAGCTCAATCACATATATAACCTCAAATGTTCTCATTTTCATTTCAAACCAACTTATACCTTTTATTCAACTCATATACATAACTTAACCAACAATCAATGGCGTAAAATCACTTTTATATTCACAATATTACCCAATGAAACTTTGTAAAAGAACTTCGCATACAGGTTAAAGTAATAGTGTTTGGTTACTCGTTAGGTTTGAACCTACATGATAAATAGTCTGGCTAGGGCTTAATATTCTTGTATTCTCAAGTCCGCAACAAATGCTAGACCTCGAAACTTGTGGGCAATAACCTGTAACCTCATATATGAGACTTTTACTAATTTCATTGGGATTTAACCTCACATTATACCATTTTGCAACAATCCATTTCAATTTGATTCAATTCTCAATTTAAGAACTAATTTTAGCCAATTCAAATTACTAATTAAATTAATGAACATAAATATAAAACTCGACAGTAAATTAAACATATTTATACCTTTTGAACTTACCTGATAAAATGATAACACTTTGGATACCATGGACTATTCGACAGTTTTCTATTTTTCGCCCATGTCAACAACTTGATCTATATAATAGTTAATATTCAAAATATCAATATTAATCTCATACTAACACTCAAATTCATGCTTATACTATTTTAATTCTATTTTACATAATTTATTTGAACTTTTATATTTTATTCAATTTAGTCCCTAAAATCAAACCAAGTATAACTTTCACAATTGAGCATCGTTTTTCATTCCAATTTCAATATTATCCTTCTACATCCCTCAAAAATCCAAATTTACAAAAAAATTAAAGTCACTTTTGACATATTCAAAATTTAGTCCCTAAATGCAAAAATTAACAAAATTTTCTTTATCAAATAATCATTAAACATTTTATAGCTTCTAAATCTACCATAAACATTCAAAAACCTCAAATAAAATCAATGGAAACTTTTTAAATCTTTAACAATTTTGAAATGGAGAAACGGGTTAGCTAAACCTAATTGCAATGATCTCAAAAATATAAGAATTACGAAAAACGGAACTCAAAAGTACTTACATACATCGTTGAAAGCTTGGCTGAAGCTCTCTAACCACAAAATTGGTGTTCTTCAATTGGAAAAGAAGAAAATGAAAGAAGATGATGATATTTTTTTTTTGTTTTTATTAATTTTAACCTTTTATTATTTTATTATAACTTAATTTAACTTAATATAATTAAGAAAAATGTGAGCACTAATCTTACAAACATTCAAAAGATGTTAAATTGATACATTAGGCCTTAATTAATTATTAATTAAGCCATTTAACCATTATAAATCAATAGCGATATAATTTTATGGTTTTTAGGATTTAGTTCTTTTTCCTTAATTAACTATCAAATCATTAAAATTTTCGAACCAAGATTAAATAAACCTTGATAAAAACTCCGTAAATATTTAATAAAAATATTTACAGGCTTGGTTTCTGAAAACGATGTCTCGATACCTCATTTTCCAAAACCACTTGACTTTAGGATCGAACCACTTGTACTTAACTAATTATCCAATTAAATGAAATTATTAAATCAAAATTCACTATATCATAATACTTGGCTCACAAATATTAAATAATAATATTTATGAACTCACTTGTCGGAATTGTGGTCCTGAAACCACTATTTTCGACATCACTGAAAAATGGGTTATTACATAATTACACAAACTATTTCACCTACATTGTTTCTGTATATTAATAATGGTGTTGATTAAGTTGGTGTCACAACTCAACTCGATACTAACTCAAAAAAACGAAAATATTATGGTAACCAATTAGAGTGCATTTAACATTCTTAATTTGATGCATTTACCCATTTAAATTTTCTTTTACTGACAATTTAAATTATTTTTTCTATTTTAATTTCATACATATTGCATATGTGTTGTTATTATTTTTTTCAAATTTATGTTTTATTATTTATTATATATTATTTTTAAACATGTATTTGTGTTTTAAATAAGTGGTTTCCACACGCATGTGTCACGGGGCTAGACTTTTAGTCTCGCGATCCCTGCAGCCTTAGGCAATTTCTTAGCTTCAAATCCACTTAAGTCAACCTTACTCTCAAAAAGTGAGAATTCTCCAAGGAAATTCTCCAATGCTCTGAAAATAAAGCGAAAACAACTCAAAGACAAAGAAGCAACGAGAGAATAAAATAAAGCCACAAGAAAGCAATAGCACGCCAAGTGTTTAAGTAAATGCTCTTAAAAGTATTCTATTACTTTGGATGAGGTGATTAAAAATGAGGGGAATAGCTCTATTTATAATTGACCTCTTCGAGATCCAACGGTAAAATTTAATTTACATCAACAGTCGAGATCGAAGCCAATCTAAAATTGAGATTCTTAAGGGATTTACACAATCCTCTAACATTATGAAATCAAATCTTCTAATATTACAAATCTTCTAAGATTAGTTTCCATATTGACCATGATAACCCTAGTTTTCCTTAAGTGTTTCACTAGGCCACTAGGGCTTCAAGTAGATGGGCTTCTCCACATGCTCCACGAAACGGGTCAGTTCAAGTGGGTCGAATAAGCTCCATTTAATCAATTGATCTCTACGGTACATACTATGTGCATCCGTCACGGGCTTTAATCTGCTGCCCTTGATATATGCACGTGTGGTAAAACTATTGGATTTGGTGCCCTAAGTGTAGCATTTTCGTCTAAGTACACTTGTAAATTTTTCGAACAGATTGGTTAATAAAAATTTATTTATTACGATTAATATACTTTGTATTATTTTCATAACATGGTTTTTGCACGCAAAGCAAAATAGAAGCCAATGTTGTTCATTAGTTATCTAAATGTTTAACTAATACTAAGCGGTATTACGTGGTCGAATCATGATACAAAAAGACAACTTGTATTAGAATACGAACCTAAACATGTCCTTAGTCTAATCAGAAATGAGCAAAACGATTGAAAGACTAATATGTTGTCTATCAAGTTCAATTGGGGAGATGCCTTGTCTTGGGCATCGGAGCAGATGATTCCCAAAAGATAAAGATAGATGTGACTGACTGGACTAACAGTACATCAGTTAGGACCCAAGTAGAATAGATCCTGAATCTGTTTATGGATTTATTCACTTGTGATGTTCATAGTGTGACATACCTAAATCCTGAGTGGATGGTAGATTATGTATATGTGACTCGTACACTTTGATGTAAGTAAAAGCCCGAGTTCAAATAAATAAGGAACCAAAAGTAGGTGTATTGGGTGTAGACTTCTCTAGCATGTAGTGTCATTCACAACAGTGGAATTCATAGCCCAAAACATGGGAAAATGGCATCCTCTTATTGGCATTACATGGTTGATGAAAAGTAAATGTGGTCACAGGTCGTCTATCTTTGTGATAGATGACTTGATCACTATTTGATAGTGATTGACTTTTCATTAAGAAAGATGTAATGGTTACCATGAGATAAAATATGATCATATTGGGAGAATGAATATTATCTCAAAGAGACCAATGCTATCCTATGAGGATAACACACTTATGACAAGGTCATTGAACGAGCACTGAGTAGTTGCCTTTGTAATGGTATGTCATTGAGGAGAGCTCAGTCACGATACTATCGTGAAATTGACTTCGTGACTAAAAATAATTAATAGGTGAAAAGCCGAAACTTAATTATAAATCATTTGAGCCTCAACTTCATATGTCCAATTGGTCCCTCTGCTAGCTCGTTGAAACTAGAAGTGAATTGCGTGTTTGAATAAAAATGAACGGAATGAATAGAAAAAGAGAAATGGGAAACTTGTAGGAATGATTATGGTTTTCTCCAAAATGGAGAAATGGAATCATTTAAAAATAAATGTAGGTTTCCAAAAATGAAAATGGAAATTTGCAATTCTATATAAGATTACTTACAAAATGATTGAAGAATGAGTTTATGTTTTTTACTATTTTGAAGCCCAAAAATGAAAATAAATCATTCGGTCATAGTAAACATGCGGAGTTGTGACATCTTGAACGACTTTCTCGAAATTTTATCAGAGATAAAATTGTTAAAATTTTACCAATGGGTAAAATCGACAAAATTTTATTGGAGTAAATTGGGATGAGAAAATTATTTAATATGAAAATATTAAAGTTTATTTTAGGAAATAGAAAAACTGAATCGAGTTAGATCACATTACAGAGTACTGGGTCAAAAAGGCTCAGGAAGTACTCGTAATTGGACCTGATGTGAGAGAGGCCAAAAACTCCTCATATAAAACCCTAATAAAAATACAAGGGTGAGTCGTTCACCCCTCTCCTACTCTAGGCAGGGTGTTGTTTTTCTATTTAAAATAAATCTCTATAACTTTACAAGGATTCTACCTTCTCTTTTTATAAATAGATGGCGTTGGTAGAGCTATTAACACAAGTTTTGAGAGATTGTTATTCTACCGGAAAATAAAGAGAATTTATTCTCAACTTATAAATATATTTTTCAGGATAACAATTTTACTGGTTTCTATTATAGAAGAGAGATTTTTCGTTTTCACCCCAAAAGGAGAGAACTTTTTCTAATTCTATATTTCAATTCAATTGGTTCGAACCCACACTCGAAGCAATTTGTGGTATGAGAATAGCGGAGAAGACCATTTGGTTGAAAGCCGAAAAACATCAAGGATCTGCTAACTTAGAATTGATCAACTATGCCTCCTTAATCTGATTAAGCAACACGGGCTTAAGTTTCAACTCAACCAATAGGCTGTCATTTTCGCATATACTAAGCTGAGCAAACATTGCTCTCAATTCAATCGCTGACTTCCGGCTTAAAACACCGGCAACAACATTTGTTTTTTTTTCTGAATGGTATTCAATTATGTAATCATAATATTTCAACAATTCGATCCAAAAATGTTGTCTTAGGTTTAACTCTTTTTGGGAGAAAAGATATTTAATACTTTTGTGATTCGTATAACTATGACAAAGTCAATTGGTTAAAGACAAAAGAATGGTTCTTTCCTTGTTTTCCAAGTATTATATATTGTATCTTGATTATTTTGATTAATAAAATTGCTCTAAAAGAGTTTTTTCTTATATGAAAGGTTTCTTCTTCTTTTTTTTTTGGTGAAATAAAGGATAATAATATCAATTACATAAACCAACCATTAGCTTTGTCAGCTTGGAGTAACACTAAAATTTCTTTAGGAGCCTGTGCAATGATTTGTAGGTTTGTTTTCCAGTTCAGACCCATTTTGGCAATGTAATCTGCTATCGTATTCATATCTCTGGGAACATGTTTGATCTTCCATTCTCCTATCGAACGAATGATGCGCTGAGTTCTTCTGAGGATAGCGATCCCCGAATCTTCCAGGTCGAGGGCAGATAAATTCTGAGCGACTTCTAGGTTGTCAGTCACTATAGAGATCCGTCTGTAGCCTTTGTTTAATAGAATAAGGTTTCTTCTTTTTTCCTTTTGTTTTATAGACTTTTTGTTTCAATATTTAAGAATTGTTGATGAGGTTTATCATAACTTCAGCTTGTTTAATTAAAGTCAATTGGAAGGGTTGCTCAAAAGCCATTATATATATTTATTGGTGTTGGTTCATCAAAGGAGGCTAGGTTACTTATTCATCTATCTTGCCACCATTTTGCCTATAATCTTCCATATTCAATTTCATCTTTTCATTATTCCATCTTTGTTTTTTGTTTTTTTTTTAATTCTGGAAAATCTTGATCGATTCTTAATTTATTTGATTAAATTTCAAATATCTTAGAAGGTTCAAAAGTCCTTGTTATTGTGACTTTCTTCTTTTCTAAGAAAGCTTATTGTACATCTAATTTACTTCGAGTTGATTGTTCGAGCTTCAAAAATTATCTCTAGCTTTTGCATCATTTTCTCAAAATGATGCAGAAATTCATAATCAATAATGAATAAAAGGAAAGTTTATTGGAAGTTTGTTTGTTGGAGCAAGTAAGGATGAATTTGGCAAAGGAAGGTTTTCTAATGAATAAAATTTGAAAATTAAGAACAAGAATAAGAATTAAAGCCAATAAATTTCATAATTTAAGAAAATTAAACAAAAAACAAAAATTAGAAGAATTTGTGGGAAGATGAAACCGATGGATACTGAATGGTGCAAAGGTATATAGAATTTTTTATACGAAATTTAAGAAAATCTTCTTTATCTCCAGTGGTCCTCTTCATTCACAGCCACCATTAACTCAAACACATTTCTATCATCTTCCCTTTTCTGCAGTTTGAAATTTCTTCTCATCTCTCTTGGCTTTAAATTGAAAAAGAAAAATATTAGTTTCGAAATTCTGCAAAATTTTCAACTTTTATAACATAAAAACTTTTCAAATATAGCACCATTGTTAGCAAGGGCGAAGACAAAAATTTTTTTAGGGGTCAAAATTAAATTTTAATTTTTAATAGTCTATATCTTTATAATTTTTAAAAAATTAAATTAAATTTTCATAATTTTAGAGGGCGCCAAAGTGCAATTTTACCTTTACTAATTTAAAATTTTAAAATTTTCTAAAGAGTCAAAACAACAATTTTGCATTTTAGAGGGCAGGGGCCCATATCAGCCCCTTAGATTCGACCCTAGTTGTTAGATGATTTTTTTCATTTGTCACTCACCAGCAATGTTACTTCAAACTCATTTTAGTTACCCAATTTTAATAAGTTTTTATTTTGACAAATAATTTTGTTTGTAGAATTAATCTTAATTTTTTTTCTAAAAAGGAGAAAATCTTCAGTTTTTACAATGTATTGAGTTCTTCATTATAACTTAAGTAATTCCTTGTAAAACCCCAAGTTTTTCTAAAAAAATAAAGCTAATTCTAAAAATATTAAATGAAATTAAAAATAAAAAATGGTTTTTCTTGTGAAAATGAAAGCTTTCTCCCTAAAAATATCATTGTTATGTTATCTTTTTTACTAACAATTAAAATTAATTTTAAAAGAGAGAAAATAAAAAATTTAAGTGTCTGTTTGTTTGGTGGAAACTGTTTTCTGGAAAACATTTTCAGGATTTTCCGGCGTTTGGTTGATGGAAAATGAATTCCTCAAGGAAAACATTTTACAAACACGGGTAAAATCTCTTCTTTATTTCTGTAAAACATCTTACCAATTTCTTTTCCGTAAGACATTTTCCAGAGCTTTCCCCTTCATCCAGGTACGTTCTCCTTCTTCCCTTCTTCATTCCTTCTCCTTCCTTCTTTCTTTCTCAGCCAACAAATCTCTTTCTATCTTTCTCAGACTTTTCCGGTTCCTCCTTTCGTTGGGTCTTGGAATCTCTCCTTTCGCTGGGTCTTGAAATCTTTGGAAAAATTCATCTCTAATCTCCTCCAGGTATGTGCATATTTCTCTAATGTTTCATCACTGACTGATTACTCTCTGTTTATTCTCTTAATTTTTTTCCTTTTATTTTTCATGCACCCAAAATAATGATAGCTTTGTAATCTGGGATATGACTGAATTTTCAGTTCGTTTGCTTCCTCAGTACTTCAAGCACAGCAGTTTCTCTTCTTTCATCAGTCAACTCAATATTTATGTCAGTATCTCTACCCTCATCCTCCTCCTCCTTCCTTTTTAAACACGTCGAAATTGGTTTCTTTCTTTCCTTCCTTTTTGTGTGTGTGTGTGTTTGGGTTCTTGGAGTTCTGAATCGGGTTCTTTGGTACATCTGTGCTGGAATTTTTATTGTTTTGAATATTTGTAACATATTTCAAAATTTACTAGTCATTCTTAATTTACTAATAATTCTTATTATGTGCTTCACATATCATTTTTTTTTTCATTTTTTTTCAATTCCAATTTCACTTCAATTTATTCACAACTAAATTTAATTTCACTTTCTCATTAATATACAATTCAATACTAATATTTATCCATCACTTATCTCAATTTCCATTTATTTCAACAATAACACTTACCTCATACTTCACTTATTATACGCATAATTTAAATTTAACATTTAATATTAAAT
Source organism: Gossypium australe (assembly GCA_005393395.2). NCBI lineage: Eukaryota > Viridiplantae > Streptophyta > Magnoliopsida > Malvales > Malvaceae > Gossypium > Gossypium australe. Next base: position 14,564,089 of record CM016623.1, on the reverse strand, counting down.
AATAGACATCAAACATGTAACAACATAAGTCATATGTGTTAATTTATATTTTAATTTCATACCTCAACAATAGCCTTTCATCAAATAGCATCATATATCATCTATATTATCTAATCAAATTATGAACCTTTGGTTCAAGTTTTCAATTTTATATATCAATTTTAATTCATAATTCCACTTTTTTCGTACTGTCAATAATTCAGTCGATCAAATTCATTCAATTTTCTCATTTCATTTATTCAACTGATTTCAATATCAATAAATCGATATTTTAGCAAATTTATGAACCTTAAGTTCATACTTCAATTCTCACATTTCAATTCGATTCACAATTCAACTCATAATTTCTTACTCATATTTTCAATAGTTCAATCGATCAAATTTATTTAGTTTTTCTCATTTTAGTTATTCACCCTATTAACAATCCGGACTTTAATGGATACACGGATTCCAACCCAAACACACCAGTATGGCACATTGTGCCTAAAACGGTACATAGTACCTGATCAGTATACGACACATAAGTGCCTGAAATGACACACGAGGTGCCTGATACGACACATAAAGTGCCTGATTTACGACACATAAAGTGCCTGATCGGCAAAGCCGATAAATCCTGTACTCTTCCAAATCCTATGGCATGCCAATTATATCCGACTAGTCCGACAAGTTAATAGGGAAATCAATTCTCATTTTAATTTCACTTAATATTCATATTTACCCCTATTAACAAGACTCGGACTTTGGCGGATACACGGATTTCAACCAATCACACCAAATTGGCACCCAGTGCCTCATCGGATAGTTCGAAGCAATATAGTGACACCCAGTGTCTCATCGGCAGAGCCGAAGAAAATTGGTACCCAGTACCTCATCGAAACTATCCGAAGAAATATAGTGACACCTAGTGTCTCATCGGCCTAGCCGAAGTAAAGTGGTACCCAGTACCTTATTGAATCTATCCGAAGTAAATAATATGACACCCAGTGTCTCATCGACTCAAGGTCGAAGAATCCCTGAGCACTTCCAATCCTATGGCATGCCATTTGTATCCAATCTAGCCCGATAAGTTAATAGGGTATTCAAATCATTTTTTTTCTATTTCAAATTCACTTTTCCATTTTCTAATCAGTATACAATTCAGTACCAATACATATTTCAAATATTCACATATAATCAGACTTCGATTCAATTCCAACCACTTTTCAATCAATACACGATTCATATATTTACTCATATTCATAATTTAATGCATTTTTATTCAATTCGTATTTTTAATTTATTGTCCAATCAAATTTAAAATCACTAATTACTTTTCAATCAATATACATTTCAATTACTCACATATTTTCTTTATTTAATTCAATTTGATTCAATTCAAATCACTTTTAGTTTCCTATAAATATACCTTCAAATACTCACATAATTCATAATTCAGTTACGTAATTTAAATAACTTTCTAATTTCCAGTTCATTCTATTTTCACTTCTTATTTCAACCAGTTTCACAGTATTGCAGTAATTCATTACATCAATAATTTCATAGTTTAATGCAATACACATAACAATATTCAGTAACTTCACAATTCAATTCAGTACTCAAAATAATATTCAGTATTCCATAATTCAGTTCAGTATCAGTCTCAATTTTCAGTACCCAATCTTAAATTTATCATTTTACTAAACACTTACCTTAAAATACTTACCACACATAATTAATAAATTACACATAATAATGATAAAGTTTGAATAATAGTGATACAAATATCATCAACGTCTGAAGATATCACATTATCTCAAGTTATATATTAATAATGGCATACATTTCTAGACTTCACACATATTACGTTTGGTCCGAGAACCGACTAAACCTAAGCTCTGATACCACTAAATGTAACACCCCTTACCCGTATTCAACGCCGGAATAGGGTACGAGGCATTACCGAAATTACAAATTTATTTATCAGACATTTTATTTCATCTAGCATTTATATTTGAAATCAATCAAAATTAAACATATTGTCCCTTAAATATATTTATTTTTATCGACATGTCTTACTTGAATTTATTACTCGTTTCATCATACTTAATTACCTTGTATTAACATATTAAAGATAATCACATATTTACATGTCATGATAAATATCATTCAATTAAGTCCCTAATTCATATTTTTGTTCAACATAAACTATACTTGATAACTCATAAACTTTCAATATGACAACTTAGCTTCATCAAAACCTTGTTCCAAGGCTTCTAAAACATCAAAATTAAGTAAAAAGGGCTAAATTGACTTACCTATCAACTTCCAAGCTTCAAACTTTTAATTATCCCTTTCTTCTTTCTTTTCTTTCCTTCCTTCTTTCCTTCTCTGTTTCGTTTGCCTATTCTCTCTGTTTCTTTTCTGTTTCTCTCCCCCCCTTTCCTTTTGTTTTTTGTTTGTATATATAATAATATAATAATATAATAATAATATAATATAATATAATAATATAATAATATAATAATATACCTTAAAAATCTCAGATTTTTCTATGTTAAACCGCCTCAACTATACAAAATGGTATAATTACCATTTTGGTCCTTCATAATTTCTTTTAATCTATAATTTAACTTTTACTTTCATTTCAATTTAGTCCTTTTCATTTAATTTCCTACCCAAACGTTAAAATTTTCTAACGAAAGTTTAATAATAACTTAATGACATTCCATAAATATTTTTAGAAATATTTATGGCTCACTTTATGAATTTGAGGTCTCAATACCTCGTTTTTGGCCCAATTTTTCTAATTAATTCTTTCAGTTCACAAAATTCACTAATTTTAAAATATTTCTAAAATCACACTTAACTTATAATTATCGATTAACAAAATTTTCTAACTTTTCGTCAAATTTAGTGATCTCGAATCACTGTTCCGACACTATTAAAATTGGGCTGTTACAATATTTGGGATTTTGTTAATATTGTTTTATTTGTGGTTTTGAGTTTGGTTCTTTGCTTGTAAGAGCTGGATTTTGGTGTTCACTTTGCAGTCTTGGGGTTATATTCTAAGTAGTGGGAATTCAAGTTTCGGAATTTAAATTTGTAGAGATTCTTGGTTTGGTTTCAATACGTAGCAATGATGGGGAAAGGACTATAGGCTACCACTAGCAGTTAGGTTGAATGTTTGCTCAATCTTTTTGTTTGATTGATTGGATTTATGAGAGTAAAAATGGTTGGCTTCGTTGGACTTCTTTATTTTTTTTCTTTATCTTAGGCCTAACAAAGCTTGACTGTGACTAAGTTTTTGTAACATCCCAAAAATGGGGCTATTTGGAATTAAATTATTTTTCTTATGTTTGAACCACTGTGATATTATTTATGGAATAATAAAGGTTAATTAATGGTCTTGGGTAGGCTCGGTTTGGTAGAAAATTTCATCTTGAACTTTAAAGGCAGGGAGCCTTAGCAGGGGGTGTTATAAGAATAAATGAGGGAATTTGGACATTAAAAAGCCCTTGGTAAAGTGGCAAAAGTGAGGTCACTTAAGAGCTAGCATGTGACGCCAGCAAGGGGAAGGGAGAACCTTGGTTCGAGTCATAAAAATCCCCTCTTTTTGCTCTTTAAGTGGACGGCACAAGGGGGGAGAGACTTCCTCTCTTTAAACTCTTTTTATTATTTATTATTTACGTAGATAATATGAGTTTTTTTTTTGGGATTTTTATCCTAAGGATAATAGAAGATAAAGAGGATATTGGTTGGATTATTATTTGATTAAAGGGGGGTTAATTCAAACTAAGTTGAATTAAATCAAATGAGTGGCCAAGAGAGGGTGTAGGTGGTTGCCGAAATTTAAACACTTCATGGAGAAGTGGACGGCAAGGCCACTAGGGGGTGCCGAATGTTTATAAAAGCCCCAACCTACTACCTTGTTTTCATTTTAGCAAAATCCCCAACTTTTCCTTCTTTGTTTCTGTTATTTTTCTCCATTCTCCTTAGACCTTGGCCGAATCTCCTATACCTAAATTCCCCACCTATTTCTTTCTTCTTCCTCTTAAAAACACTTAGCCGAAACTTCTGTTTGCACTTTCTCTTGGTTACTAAAAGACGAATCCCTTCTCCTCAGTTGGGTGGTTTTGGCCGAATAGCTTAATTAAGGTAATCTCCTCAAGTTTTCCTACAATCGGTTCATATGGGGGGTAAGGGGCAAAAGCCGAATGCCTTATTTTGATCCCTTGTTCTTGCCGATTTCTTTTTAAGGGAATAGGAACTAATTTCGGCACTTGTGGCTAGGTTATTAACTCCCTATTTTAAACCGATTCTGTCCAGGTATTTCGGGATCTTGAAGCAATTGGTTCAAAGTCTTCTGTCAACCGATTTGGTAAGTATAGGTAAGGCTTATGTTAGTGTTTAAAAGCCAAAGGCCATGGTTATTGATAGTGTTAATTGATCAATTGTTGTGGTGAATCAGAATCGCGATTTGGGTGCCGAAGCTAGAATTCAAGCGGTTAGGTAAGGATTCGGGTACAAAGTATGACCCCTTTAAATTATTTGGTTTGGCCGAATGGTCCATATCACTAACACTATTGTGGCCGAACATAGGGACCAGTAGATCTAGGTGGCCGACATCTCTTTTCGGGATTTAGACTCCTCGTTGGTGACAGGTGTGTACATACACACGTATAACTTGTTAAATGTGCTGATTGTTGTGAATGCTATCTTGATTTTATGTAGCATTGGATAATATACCATATCAGTATAGATGGTGATTCAGGTAAGTACCTGTTAATATGAATTTGTTATTTGATGCTTTTGGGAAGCATGATGTATTGATACATGAGATTTAAGTATGTGTTGACATGAAACATATACATATGTGACTAATGTGGGATTGATGAGTGGAGGGGGCAGTATTAATTGTGCCGACGGGCACCAGTGTTTTGGTAACACACCGTGACTACGGTCACCAGAGGTTTGGTACCTCCAGAGGTTTGGCACCTCATAGCGACTCGTCCCTGTGGTTAACACCACCGTGGGTTGGCCCCACTTGAGATATGGAATCGTCTGCCAGTGATTTGGTATCACACGATGGGTTGGCCCCATCAATCAATTCGTGTCTACGGACACCAGTGTTTTGGTAACACATCGTGACTATATGTCACCAGTGGTTTGGCACCACCAGTGGTTTGGTACCACAGCGGGGTAGACAGTGGCGTTTGGTTGGCTAGGTTGGGGGTACATAATATTCTGCATATTGATTGTTATATGTTGTGTATGAAAATGTCTTTAAAACGGGGGAAGGGTTACATACTGAGTCTTGGTGACTCACCTTCTCCTTTACATTTTTCAGGTGACACGTAGATCGCGGATGTGGAGCCGGGTTGACTCGAGGTGGCCATGCGGTGGATTTAAATTAAATGAACTTTAATTTTAGTTATGATAAATCTTATTTCCGGTTTTTAGTTTATTTGGATGTAATAAGGCCTACTGATATCTTACTTTTGTTATTTTTCATATGTCGAATAATTGTTTTAAACTATGATCATCAATATTAAATTAAAGTCACATGTTTTTCCAAATTAACACGAAAATGTTTTCATCGTGCCATCGGGCGCACTCGATATTTTATAATAACTTGGTTGAACTAATTTCAAATAAATTCTAAGTAAGGTTTAACTAAACAATCAATTGGAAAGGTTTTCGGCAACTAAGAATTTTTACTTAGCAAAAGTGTTTTCCAAAATATTTTCTACTGTAGCAAACTAGATTCGGCCATAGTGTTTGGGCCGGGTTTGGGTTGTTACAAAATTGGTATCAGAGCCCAGTTCAAAGATCGGCTGTGGGGGCCCAAGGCCCAAAAATGTTTTGGTAGGCCTTATGGAATGATTTTTGGTTTTTGAACAGCATGGCCCGAGTCTCCGGCACCGATCCGCCCAGGTAAGTACATCGAAACCTCTTTGTGAATTATATTCTGTAGAAGGGTAGGAAGCATGGAACGTAGATAGACTTATAGGAACTTGAACCCTAGGATTAGGCTACTCAAACACACAAACGAAGCATAAGACTTAAGGAACTAAACCAACCTATGACTTAGTCACTGAGCTAGGGTGTGGTAACCCCTGTACGCATGTCTAGAAGTGGATCCGGAAGAGCCTGGTATTTAAGCAGTCCTCGTGACTCACCTCCTCTTCCCAGGTATCCTACCTGGTGCGTAGCTTCGGTTCACCCTAACTCAGAGGGCTCAGTGGTGTGGTAACCTCTGTACGCATGTCTAGAAAGGTTCGGTGAGAGCTTGGTATTTAAGCGGTCCGCGTGACCCACCTCCTCTTCACTCGAATCCTGCCTGGTGCGTAGCTTTGGTTCACCCTGACCAGGAGGGCTCGGTCATAGGCTAAACACAATGATTAAAACCTGAAAAGGGAAGTAGCCATGTTTTCGAAAAAGAATGAAACAACAAACCCTAATGTTTTCAAAACTTGTGCAATAACTTTTTCAAATCTGAGAACATTATTTTTACAACGTTTTTCTCGAAAAACTTGATTGTGGAAAATTACAGAAATGCCCTTAGGGGGTAAAATTACTAAAATGCCCTCGGTTCATAAAACATCAGTTCAATGGTTTTGCTCAAAATTTCAACTATTTTATAAATATTCAACAACTTAGCTTTGAAAATCATCAGCAAAATATTTTGGTTTTGGAAAATTACTAAAACGCCCTCAAGTTGCAAAATTACCAAAATACCCCTGGTTTCAAAACGATGCCATATCTCTAAATTTCACAATTTTTTTTCAGAAAAACCCTCCAGTTTTGGGAATTTCAAAACGACCTACTTTACTAAAGTTTTAAAATTCTTTTTATTACGAAAATACCCTATAGGAAAATGACGAAAATACCCCTGGGTTAGAAATGGGCAGAAATGTCCGATGAACGAATAGGTATGGAAAGTATTAAGGAATGGATGCATGAACTTCTTTGTGTGAACTAGGATAGGAAACTGAAACCTTGTTTGCTCGAAAGAATCTCTGATTAAAACTCTATCCATAAAATTTCTTCGTGAATAAGAAAGTGGAACAAATGCTAACGCATAAAATTTTTCTTAATCAGATTAAAAGCGCGGTAGATAGAATGAGTTCTAGAGGACGTGGACGCCGTGGACGCGGTAGGGGTAGGATGACGGTGTCTGAACCCGTCAGGTCGGGACAAGGTTCTGAAAATGAGGTACCACCGCCACCACCACCTCCTACTTTTAGAGCTGAGGAGCAGGATCAGACCGGTGGTGAGGCTGTATCGCAAGCTGTTTTGTGAGTCTTGGAGATGGTGGCTGAGGCTGGTGGAAATTTGGGAGCTCGGAAATCTGTTCCCGAGCGACTCCGATCTAATGGAGCGGAGGTATTCCGGGGTGTGTCAGGAGTGGCACCCAGTGCAGCAGAATACTGGCTAGAGTCAACTGAAAGGATCATGGATGATCTTGACCTGACTGAGGAAGAAAAGCTGAAAGGGGCGGTGTTGCTTCTAAAGGATGAAGCGTATCAGTGGTGGCTTACGGTTCGAGACGGGGCTACGGCAGATGATCTGACCTGGGAGTATTTCAAAACCACCTATCAGAAGAAGTATGTGGGTACCAGCTACACTGACGCACAGAGAAAGGCTTTTCTGGGATTAGTGCAAGGAACTAGGTCAGTGTCGGAGTATGAGGCGGAGTTTTTAAGGCTGAGTAGGTATGCTAAAGGCATCGTGTCTACTGAGCATGAGCGCTGTGTCCGCTTTGAGGACGGACTCAGAGATGATTTGAGGCTACTGATTGCACCGCAGCAGGTCCGCGAGTTCTCATCCCTAGTGGAGAAGGCCAAGGTGGCCGAAGGGATCAAGGAGGCTGTAAGGCAAAGTTATAGTAGGAATAATCAGAAGAGAGGATTTGGGTCAGCTGGATCAAGTGGTAGTGTCCAGAAAAAGGCTAGGCCAAGTGGACCAAATCGGGTGGCAAGGCCCACGACTACTAATCAGAGGCCGACTCAGTGTAACCGCTGTGGAAAGACCCATTGGGGAGGTTGTTGGACCGGTGATAGAGGATGTTTTGAGTGTGAGTCTTTGGAGCATCGTGTCAGAGATTGACCCCGGAAACTAGCTAAGAATCAGCCAGAGGGGCAGAATCGTACTCAGGATAGAAATATGGGACCACAGAAGGGTCGTGGTAATGGCAGAGGAAACAACGGTCCTAACCGAGGTCGTGGAACTCAGGGCAGAGGTTCAGGCAACACAGAGGCTAGGCAGCCTGGCTTAGTTTACGCAGCGAGGCGTCGCGAGGAGGGTGACGCACCGGATGTCATAACCGGTACGTTTCTAATTTTTGATCTTCCTTATGTTGCATTGATTGATGTGGGTTCGACGCACTCGTACATTGCTAGTAGTGTGGTAGGAACTATGGACCTAAACTCTGAAACTGTTTCTAGGGAAATGACTGTAATTAGCCCTTTAGGTCACTCTGTAGTGGTAGACAAACTTTATAGAAACATACCCCTAGAACTCCAAGGGGTAGTATTCGTTGCTGATCTGATGGAACTACCGTTTGGGGAGTTCGATTTGATCCTTGGAATGGACTGGCTGGTTAAGTATCAGGCGAATTTAGATTGCGCGGCTAAGCGCATGGTTCTTAAGATGGCTGAAGGTGATGAAGTAGTTATGATAGGTGATAGGAGGAATTACCTATCCAGCGTAGTGTCTGCCTTGAAGGCTGAAAAGATGGTCAAGAAGGGTTGTGAGGCGTATTTGGTTCGAATCTGTGCTTTGGAAGCTAAGGAGTCAGTAGTTGGAAAGGTTCGAACGGTTGGGGAATTCGCTGATGTGTTCCCAGAAGAGCTGCCAGGTCTGCCTCCAGATCAGGAAGTTGAATTCGGTATAGACTTGCTACCCGGAACGGCACCTGTGTCTATAGCACCATACCGAATGGCACCAAAGGAATTGGTGGAGCTGAAGGCTTAAATTCAGGAGCTCTTGGATAGAGGGTTTATTCGACCAAGCATATCTCCGTGGGGAGCACCTGTGTTGTTTGTCAAGAAGAAGGACGGTTCTATGCGGATGTGTATCGACTACCGTCAGTTAAACAAGTTAACGATCAAAAACAAGTACCCGTTGCCTCGGATCGATGACTTGTTTGACCAACTGAAGGGTGCGTCGGTATTCTCAAAGATTGACCTTAGGTCAGGTTATCATCAATTAAGGGTGAAGGAGGCTGATGTTCACAAGACGGCATTCCGAACTCGGTATGGGCATTACAAGTTCTTAGTGATGCCATTCGGGTTGACCAATGCACCGGCGGCATTTATGGACTTAATGAATAGGGTATTTCAACAGTACTTGGACCAATTCGTCGTGGTGTTCATCGACGACATATTGGTTTACTCAAGGACGGAGGAGGAGCATGACAAGCATTTACGGATAGTTCTGCAACTATTGAGGAGAAGCAGTTATATGCCAAATTCAGTAAGTGCGAATTTTGGCTGAGGGAAATGGCTTTCTTAGGGCACGTAGTGTCGGCGGAAGGAATTAGAGTAGACCCTCGCAAGATTGAAGCGGTGTTGGATTGGAAACCGCCTAGGTCGGTGGCTGAAATACGGAGTTTTCTGGGTTTAGCGGGGTACTATCGGAGATTCGTGGAAGGATTCTCTTTAATCGCAGCGCCGTTAACTAAGTTACTAAGGAAAGGTGTTCCATTTGTATGGACGGAGAAGCAGCAAGAAAGCTTTGATAAGCTAAGGAAAATTTTGACGGAAGCTCCGGTTTTGGTACAGCCTGAAGCAGGAAAGTTATTCACAGTCTATTGTGATGCATCTCACACTGGTTTGGGATGTGTGCTGATGCAGGAAGGGAATGTAGTAGCCTATGCATCTCGTCAGTTAAGACCGCATGAGGTTAACTACCCAACGCACGACTTGGAATTAGCAGCAGTTGTCTTCGCTCTAAAGATATGGAGACACTATCTGTATGGGGAAAATTCAATAGTCTACACGGATCACAAAAGCTTGAAGTATCTTCTGACTCAGAAGGATCTAAACCTGAGACAGCATCGATGGATTGAACTATTAAAGGACTACGATTGTTCAATCGAGTACCATCCGGGTAAGGCTAACGTGGTAGCTGACGCGTTGAGCCGGAAGCTTGTGACGGACTTAAGAGCAATGTTCGCTCGGTTGAGTCTATACGATGATGGGAGTCTTTTGGCGGAACTCCAAGTTAAGCCAACATGGATTGAGGAGATTAAGGAAAAACAGTTAGTGGATGAAGGCTTGAACGCTAAGAGGGTACAAGTTCAGGATGGTGGTTTGGAAGGGTACGGTCTGTCTAGTGATGGAGTGCTGTGTTTTCAAGGGCGAGCATGTATGCCGAAAGATGTGGAGTTGAGGCGGAAAATTCTCCACGATGCACATAGCAGCCCATATGCTACGCATCCGGGAGGAAGCAAGATGTATGGAGATTTGCGAAAACAGTTCTGGTGGCCGGGGTTGAAGCGTGAGATAACTGAGTTCGTAGGAAAGTGTCTGACATGCCAGCAGGTTAAGGCTGAACACCAGTTACCATCGGGACTACTTCAACCGGTAAAGATTCCTCAATAGAAATGGGAGAGGATCACCATGGATTTCGTTAGTGGGCTACCCCTTACGCCCAGCAAGAAGGACGCAGTTTGGGTAATAGTAGACCGTCTGACTAAATCAGCTCACTTCATGCCGGTGAGAATGGATTACTCACTCCAGAAGCTAGCGAAGTTGTATGTGGGTGAAATAGTGAGGTTGCATGGTGTGCCAGTATCGATTATCTCGGATAGGGATCCCAGATTCATGTCAAGGTTCTGGAAAGCGCTGCATCAAGCTTTGGGTACACGGTTAGATTTCAGTACGGCTTTCCATCCACAGTCTGACGGACAGTCGGAAAGGGTGATACAGATCTTGGAGGACATGTTAAGAGGTTGTGTCTTGGATTTTAGTGGTAGTTGGGAAGAGTACCTACCATTAGCGGAATTCGCTTATAACAATAGTTATCAAGCGAGTATTCAGATGGCTCCATATGAAGCCCTATATGGACGAAAATGCCGTACTCCTACATGTTGGACGGAGTTAGGGGAACGACAAGTTCTGGGTCCAGAATTGGTAACAGAGACTGAAGACAAAGTCAAGGTGATTCGGTCTCGTCTCAAGGAAGCATCAGATAGGCAGAAGTCTTATGCCGATCTCAAACGCAAGGAAATGGAGTATGCTGTGGGAGACAAGGTCTTTCTGAAGGTCGCCTTGGAAAAAGGTGTTGAGATTTGGACGAAAAGGGAAGCTAAGCCCAAGGTTCATCGGGCCATATACAGTGGTAAAGCGAGTAGGACCGGTAGCTTATCAGCTAGAGTTTCCGGCAGAACTGAATCAGATCCATGACGTATTTCATGTATCGATGTTGAGATGGTATCGGTCAGATCCTTCGCACGTTGTGCCAGTAGCAGAGATTGAGGTGAACTCGGATTTATCTTTTGAAGAAGAACCGGTTCAGATCTTAGATCGAGATGTAAAGGTTCTACGAAGGAAGTCAGTGCCCTTAGTGAAAGTGCTATGGCGAAACCATGGTACAGAGGAAGCTACATGGGAACCCGAGGATGTGATGAGGCAGCAATACCCCCACCTCTTCTAATCAGGTAATTTCGAGGACGAAATTTATTTTAAGGGGGGTAGAACTGTAACATCCCAAAAATGGGGCTATTTGGAATTAAATTATTTTTCTTATGTTTGAACCACTGTGATATTATTTATGGAATAATAAAGGTTAATTAATGGTCTTGGGTAGGCTCGGTTTGGTAGAAAATTTCATCTTGAACTTTAAAGGCAGGGAGCCTTAGCAGGAGGGTGTTATAAGAATAAATGAGGGAATTTGGACATTAAAAAGCCCTTGGTAAAGTGGCAAAAGTGAGGTCACTTAAGAGCTAGCATGTGACGCCAGCAAGGGGAAGGGAGAACCTTAGTTCGAGTCATAAGAATCCCCTCTTTTTGCTCTTTAAGTGGACGGCACAAGGGGGGAGAGACTTCCTCTCTTTAAACTCTTTTTATTATTTATTATTTACGTAGATAATATGAGTTTTTTTTTTGGGGGATTTTTATCCTAAGGATAATAGAAGATAAAGAGGATATTGGTTGGATTATTATTTGATTAAAGGGGGATTAATTCAAACTAAGTTGAATTAAATCAAATGAGTGGCCAAGAGAAGGTGTAGGTGGTTGCCGAAATTTAAACACTTCATGGAGAAGTGGACGGCAAGGCTACTAGGGGGGTGCCGAATGTTTATAAAAGCCCCAACCTACTACCTTGTTTTCATTTTAGCAAAATCCCCAACTTTTCCTTCTTTGTTTCTGTTATTTTTCTCCATTCTCCTTAGACCTTGGCCGAATCTCCAATACCAAAATTCCCCACCTATTTCTTTCTTCTTCCTCTCAAAAACACTTAGCCGAAACTTCTGTTTGCACTTTCTCTTGGTTACTGAAAGACGAATCCCTTCTCCTCAGTTGGGTGGTTTTGGCCGAATAGCTTAATTAAGGTAATCTCCTCAAGTTTTCCTACAATCGGTTCATATGGGGGGTAAGGGGCAAAAGCCGAATGCCTTATTTTGATCCCTTGTTCTTGCCAATTTCTTTTTAAGGGAATAGGAACTAATTTCGGCACTTGTGGCTAGGATATTAACTCCCTATTTTAAACCGATTCTGTCCAGGTATTTCGGGATCTTGAAGTAATTGGTTCAAAGTCTTCTGTCAACCGATTTGGTAAGTATAGGTAAGGCTTATGTTAGTGTTTAAAAGCCAAAGGCCATGGTTATTGATAGTGTTAATTGATCAATTGTTGTGGTGAATCAGAATCGCGATTTGGGTGCCGAAGCTAGAATTCAAGCGGTTAGGTAAGGATTCGGGTACAAAGTATGACCCCTTTAAATTATTTGGTTTGGCCGAATGGCCCATATCACTAATACTATTGTGGCCGAACATAGGGACCAGTAGATCTAGGTGGCCGACATCTCTTTTCGGGATTTAGACTCCTCGTTGGTGACAGGTGTGTACATACACACCTATAACTTGTTAAATGTGCTGATTGTTGTGAATGCTATCTTGATTTTATGTAGCATTGGATAATATACCATATCGGTATAGATGGTGATTCAGGTAAGTACCTGTTAATATGAATTTGTTATTTGATGCTTTTGGGAAGCATGATGTATTGATACATGAGATTTAAGTATGTGTTGACATGAAACATATACATATGTGACTAATGTGGGATTGATGAGTGGAGGGGGCAGTATTAATCGTGCCGACGGGCACCAGTGTTTTGGTAACACACCGTGACTACGGTCACCAGAGGTTTGGTACCTCCAGAGGTTTGGCACCTCATAGCGACTCGTCCCTGTGGTTAACACCACCGTGGGTTGGCCCCACTTGAGATATGGGATCGTCTGCCAGTGATTTGGTATCACACGATGGGTTGGCCCCATCAATCGATTCGTGTCTACGGACACCAGTGTTTTGGTAACACATCGTGACTATATGTCACCAGTGGTTTGGCACCACCAGTGGTTTGGTACCACAGCGGGGTAGACAGTGGCGTTTGGTTGGCTAGGTTGGGGGTACATAATATTCTGCATATTGATTGTTATATGTTGTGTATGAAAATGTCTTTAAAACGGGGGAAGGGTTACATACTGAGTCTTGGTGACTCACCTTCTCCTTTACATTTTTCAGGTGACACGTAGATCGCGGATGTGGAGCCGGGTTGACTCGAGGTGGCCATGCGGTGGATTTAAATTAAATGAACTTTAATTTTAGTTATGATAAATCTTATTTCCGGTTTTTAGTTTATTTGGATGTAATAAGGCCTCCTGATATCTTACTTTTGTTATTTTTCATATGTCGAATAATTGTTTTAAACTATGATCATCAATATTAAATTAAAGTCACATGTTTTTCCAAATTAACACGAAAATGTTTTCATCGTGCCATCAGGCGCACTCGATATTTTATAATAACTTGGTTGAACTAATTTCAAATAAATTCTAAGTAAGGTTTAACTAAACAATCAATTGGAAAGGTTTTCGGCAACTAAGAATTTTTACTTAGCAAAAGTGTTTTCCAAAATATTTTCTACTGTAGCAAACTAGATTCGGCCATAGTGTTTGGGTCGGGTTTGGGTTGTTACAGTTTTGTTAGATTGATCCTTTCATTTTTCATGGGGATGATTCGATTCAATCGAAATCACAGTGTAAAATTTCTTGTTGGTACCAAAAGGGAGAATTATTTGCTTTGGATCCTGATATTGTGTGCCTAATTCAGGACTACATGTTAAAAAAGATAGTAAATGTCAGCTTTCGGTGGAACTCTAAAGTTCTTGCCTTGTATTCATCATCATTATGATTCTCTATACCGTTTTTAAAAAGTTCATAGACTAACTGTTAGGAAGAATACACTGAGAATACACCCTGAAGTGCAATTCGAGAGTTGCAGAGTGATAAATGGTGATTAAGCATAATTCAAATTAGGAATTTCTTTGTGTTGATAGGGCACTTTAGTGCCATTCATGGCTAATATCATCGTTCTAACAATGAGCAACATCTAAATGTTGTCTAATGCCATTTTGGTTAGATTTCGGAAAAAGTTGTTGAAATTATTTTATCCAACTGCTATTTTCCAACAGTCATATGCCCTCGTGTTTTCCTACTCTATTTAGTTCTTATTTGTGTTAGCAGAATGAAACGATAGCAGAATGAAACGATTTGCTTATGATAGAATGAAATGAAAAATAATAAGAATCAAAGCAACATAGATGGATGCAGTATCATTAGATAATTAGAGGCACAGTTGAACTATATTATGTACCTCTTGTCATTTCTGTCAACCGGCAATACTAGTGGATTAATAAACTAGAAATCTTGATACTCAGGATACATTTGCTTATGATAGAAATGAAGCAATTTGATTTAGTAAGCAATTATAGCATCTTTGTATGTGTGTATTGTACATGCCCGTATATCTGTCCGATTGCATTAGAATACAATTTTTTTTGGGATGAGGGGGTGTTTAATGCCTGGTTGTTTTCTATTTGAATTACTAACCATTATTGAAGACATTGACAAGTAGTACCACTCGAAAGTTTTTCCAGGGTTTCAGAAAAATTGATACCAATCGTTGGGAATTTGCAAATGATGGATTTGTCAGAGGTCGAAAAGACTAATAAATAGATGATCATATATATAAAATAAAATCACTGCATGTACGGACAATGTTATATTCTTTTCTTCGTTTGCATTTGAAGATTCCCACGACTTTGTTCTCTGTTTCTTACATGGATTAGTTTTAATATAAAATGGTTGTTGCTGGGTCTAGTGTTGGAAGGTTCATTGTTAATTGTAGTAAAGAGAATGGCACATTTTATTTTTAATTTACAAGTGGTTGAGTCAATTGGAAGCTGCTTTTGTTTTCTACATCATATAATAGAAAAACAAATTTGTATTCTCCATACCTGACTTTGCTATCCATGTGCCAGGATACCCCATCTCTATTCTTTTTTCTTCTTTTTTTTATTTCCTAAATATATCATTTATGGAAATTATTTTAACATATTTAATTAACAGCCAACATTTCAGCATTTATATCATTTATATTTTATTTATACGTACCTTTATATCAAGAATCGAATTGTATTTTGTTTCTTCTATCAAAAAATGAATAAAATATTTGTGTGGCATTGTTTTGTGTAGATGGATTGTAGTCAAAATCAAAATGCAATTGTAGGAGTCGTGGCTTCAGTTTTAGCTTTTGGGGCTCTTTGGATTAAAAAATTAAAAACTAGGAAGGAATTTGCTTCTCACCCTCATGTGAATCGAGATTATGAAAGAGACAATTATATTAATAGTATTTTATATAGTGGTAACCAACATTGTATTAATCTGATAAGGATGAGACCGATTGCCTTTTTTACTTTGTGTGATATTCTTAGTAGGAATAATTTGTAACACCCCCAAACCCGGCCCTCAAGTCCTGACCGAATCTGGTTATGTCACTGGGGAAAGTCGGTTGAAAATCTTTCTAATTTAAGATAAAACATTGTAGTTTGTTGAATTTTGGAAAACTTATCCATTAAAGCTTTTGAGTAAAACTTTATTATTAAAACTTATGCATTTTTAAAGCTTTAGTATATGAAAACCGGTTTGAATAAATAGGTTGCAACCCATAAATCATTTTCACCTAGCAACTTAAATTAAATAACCATAGTTAAAGTAATACCAAAATAATAGAATGGCCCTTATTACAAACCAATACTAACATGAAATACTCGAATCAATATTAAGGATAATATAATTAAACTTGATCTTCGGCATGGGCCACCTTGTCCTCTCCGATCCCGGTCCAGCTTTATGCACTACCTGAAACAGTTAAGGAAAAAGGTGAGTCACCAAGACTCAGTGTGCCACCCTTTTTCCCGGATTAGCAAAATATCATATACAAACATAAACATGATCATCATGCATCTCATTAATATGCACCCAACCTAACCATCCATAACACCTTTCTCTACCCCGTGTGGTACCAAGCCACTGGTGGTGCCAAACCACTGGTGACGTATAGTCACAGATGTGATGCCAAATCACTGGAGGTGCCAAACCTCTGGTGTCCGCAGACACGATATCCGTCAATGTGGTGCCAAACCACTGGTGTCCCAAAGACACAAAGTGTGTTACCAAAACACTGGTGACCGAAGTCACAAATCAATTGATGAGGCCAACCCATCGTGTGATACCAAATCACTGGCGTCAATCCCTCAATACCGCCTTGTGGGGCCAACCCACTGTGGTGCGAAACCACGGGGACGAGACGTTGAGGTGCCAAACCTCTGGAGGTGCCAAACCTCTGGTGACCCAAAGTCACAAAGTGTGTTACCAAAACACTGGTGCTCGTCAGCACAAAATATCACTGCCCCCTCCACTCATATCACCCATCATCATACCAACTCATGTATAGTATTCAAATCATGCAAACATGTTTAACGTTGCATCTCATAGCACATACATCATAAATCATGACATCATGTATCAATAACAGTACTCATAATGAAACGGACTTACCTGAATCCGTGCACATACCCCATAGGGTATCATATCACTCAACCATACTATTTCGGTTTACCAATCAATCAGTTTATCAAACATAAACAAAGCAAGAAGTGTGTTAGTTTACACACCTGGTTACTAATGCGACTATCAAATCCCGTAGATCAAGATCTAACGCACTAGATCCCCCTTCCTTAACACTTTTCGAGCACTAGCCACAACCCGAGATATACGAGATCAAGCCTTCCCCTACAATCGGCCAAAACTAAACAACATAATCATGCTAATCAACCGCTAAGGGTATAATCGTAATTTTACCTACTAAGGGTATTTTCGTAAATTCACACCTGCAATGGCCTTTCTGAAGGCCTAATGTCGCCACTAGCGACTCAGCTACCATTTCCGGTTGTACCGGACGATTGAGCCTAAAACCCGATTTCGGCCCATCCGGGCCCACACGCTCGTGTGGCCCACCTAACACGAATCTAGCCACGTATATAACTTCCACCTAGTCTAGTTCAACATATACTAACCAATCATGCAATTTACTCATATGGACCCACGGGCCCATTGGGCCCACTTCGGCCCATCGAGGCCCAAGCAGCCCCAACCCACGAGAATACTACTGATGGCCTCAACTATCGCGTCGAAGCCCCACACGTGCGCTCGCACGCTCGTGTGGCTACTAATGCCGTGTGACCGGCATTTCGGCATTTGCCGCTCTACAACTAGAGTAGAGAGAGTTACACACCTGATAGGACTCTGGGCTAATTCGCGCTCCGACCACTCTTGTGCCCAAACGCCCTCCAAGATGTGTTAACTCTCCTCCTGGAATGCTCTTTATATAGCTAACTCTTCACCTTCATTCTTTGTGTCTTTCCGATGTGGGATCCCTTCGTCAGTAGAGTTTAAATTCAACTGAAACTCTTGTCGTCCAATCAGCAAAATAAATACTCCATTGCTTGTCATGAGATTCGAACCCAGGCTCCCTTACAACATAATCCACGCTGCTAACCACTTGGCCACAAGCTCCTCTTGTGTCTTAAACCATGCGCAACTAAATATAAACTATGGGCCAAATTCTAAGGTCCAAGCAAAAAGAAACCAAAATGCAAAAGCCAAGACTTGAACCTTGGACCTCCTTCCTTCCCTTGTGGCGTCACTCCCTTGTCCCCTAAGTGGCGTCACTTTGCCACTACACCACACACTCCTTTGTGTTATTTTTCTCCATATTTTATTCTTAAGGCCTATCTGCCAACTTCCAGGGTTTTTTTCACCTAAAACCAAAATTTCCCCAAAGCCAATATTTGATCTCGGGACTTCATAGAAGCCCTCTAACCTTCCAAAATCACTTATCCAATGGGTCTAACTAGCATTTAAGCCGATCTTTTGTTCTCTAAAAATTTAAACGCTACTACGCCTAAGGCCCATTGGGCTCAATTCTCCTAGGCCCAATTTTGGGATGTTACAAATCTACCCTCCTTAAAGAAATTTCGTCCTCGAAATTTCCAACTAACTAACAGTCGCACATCCTAACCTACCACACTACGCTCTTGCTGCGCACTCTGATCTTAATAAAGCTGTCATTCCACCTTGACCACGTCCGCGACAACCACGTCCCCTAGAACTCATATCTAGCGTCGCGATTTAATCTGATTAAAAGTTTTATGCATTAGAAATTTTGTTCCACTGTTTTATCCACGAGCAAATTTTATGAACAGAAGTTTCTGGAAGTCGTTCTTTCGAGCAATCAAAGTTTCATCTCAAGTTCTCTGTTCTAATTCAAACATTCACATACTTCACTAAAGACACATTCATTCATCCATGTCATTTTCTTGAGCATTCCCAACCCAGGGGTAATTTCGACATTTTCCTATAGGGGTATTTCGGTAATAACTCAGGGTCAATTTGAAAATAGTTTTCAAATTAAAGATATTTCAAAGTTTACAAAATCTCAGGAGTCATCTTGAAAATTTTTTTTTCAAACAAAGTGTGTTGCAAAAATTTCAGAAAGCAAGGTTATTTTTGTAATTTTGGAAATCATGGGCATTTTTGTAAATTCTCCAAATCATAATTCCACAATATTTCACAAAATGTAATTTCTGATATTTGCTAAAATAGGAATATTTCAGTAAAAGTTGAGAGAAATCTGAAAATTTAGAAACCCAAGGGCGTTTTGGTAATTTCATCATCCTGGGGTATTTTCGTAAATTTTCACAAACCAAGGTATCTTAATGTTTGAAATTCCGAGATTTTGGTATTTTACAAAGTAAAGAGCATTTTATCAAAAATTAAGGGTAATACGATAATTTTATAACACAGGGGCATTTTTGTCATTTTCCCACTAGGGCATTTTGGTAATTTTGTAAACCGAGAAAACATCTTTCAAAATCTGATTTAGAGTTTTACAAACCAAAGGGGTAAAGTTGAAAATTTTAAAAACAGAAAGTTTAAAAACAGCAAGGCTAGTTCCCTTTCGGGTTTTAATAATCGGTTTAGCCTATGAACAAGTCCTCTTGGTTAAGGTGAACCGTAGCTACGCACCAGGTAGGATTCCTGCGAAGAGGAGGTGAGTCGCTAGGACTGCTTAAATACCAAGCTCTTACTAAATACCAATCTTCGACATGCGTACAGTGGTTGCCACACCTTAACTCGGTGACTTACTTCACAGGTTTGTTTAAGAGCTTTAAGTTTTATGCACATGTTGAGTAGTCTAGTCCTAGGGTCCAACAGATCTTATTATTCTATTCTACGAGCCCAAACTAAGCCCAAATCAATTCATACAAACAAATCACTTCAAGAAAGTCCGAAGTACTTACCTGGTGGACTTCGGGCCGGAGGTACAGGTGCCATGCCAGAAAAACCTGAAAAAGTTTCTTAAAAGCCCATATTTTTGAAAAGCCCATTTTTGAAAATGTTTTTGGGCCCAAAACCCTCAAAGCCGAGTTTTAAACCGGGCTCTGATACCAATCTGTAACACCCCCAAACCCGGCCCACAAGTCCTGACCGAATCTGGTTATGTCACTGGGGAAAGTCGGTTGAAAATCTTTCTAATTTAAGATAAAACATTGTAGTTTGTTGAATTTTGGAAAACTTATCCATTGAAGCTTTTGAGTAAAACTTTATTATTAAAACTTATGCATTTTTAAAGCTTTAGTATATGAAAACCGGTTTGAATAAATAGGTTGCAACCCATAAATCATTTTCACCTAGCAACTTAAATTAAATAACCATAGTTAAAGTAATACCAAAATAATAGAATGGCCCTTATTACAAACCAATACTAACATGAAATACTCGAATCAATATTAAGGATAATATAATTAAACTTGATCTTCGGCATGGGCCACCTTGTCCTCTCCGATCCCGGTCCAGCTTTATGCACTACCTGAAACAGTTAAGGAAAAAGGTGAGTCACCAAGACTCAGTGTGCCACCTTTTTTCCCGGATTAGCAAAATATCATATACAAACATAAACATGATCATCATGCATCTCATTAATATGCACTCAACCTAACCATCCATAACACCTTTCTCTACCCCTTGTGGTACCAAGCCACTGGTGGTGCCAAACCACTGGTGACGTATAGTCACAGATGTGATGCCAAATCACTGGAGGTGCCAAACCTCTGGTGTCCACAGACACGATATCCATCAATGTGGTGCCAAACCACTGGTGTCCCAAAGACACAAAGTGTGTTACCAAAACACTGGTGACCGAAGTCACAAATCAATTGATGGGGCCAACCCATCGTGTGATACCAAATCACTGGCGTCAATCCCTCAATACCGCCTTGTGGGGCCAACCCACTGTGGTGCGAAACCA
Organism: Gossypium australe; assembly: GCA_005393395.2. Classification (NCBI taxonomy): domain Eukaryota; kingdom Viridiplantae; phylum Streptophyta; class Magnoliopsida; order Malvales; family Malvaceae; genus Gossypium; species Gossypium australe. The sequence goes on along the minus strand of CM016623.1, from coordinate 14,543,168 downwards.
CGGGGACGAGACGTTGAGGTGCCAAACCTCTGGAGGTGCCAAACCTCTGGTGACCCAAAGTCACAAAGTGTGTTACCAAAACACTGGTGCTCGTCAGCACAAAATATCACTGCCCCCTCCACTCATATCACCCATCATCATACCAACTCATGTATAGTATTCAAATCATGCAAACATGTTTAACGTTGCATCTCATAGCACATACATCATAAATCATGACATCATGTATCAATAACAGTACTCATAATGAAACGGACTTACCTGAATCTGTGCACATACCCCATAGGGTATCATATCACTCAACCATACTATTTCGGTTTTACCAATCAATCAGTTTATCAAACATATACAAAGCAAGAAGTGTGTTAGTTTACACACCTGGTTACTAATGCGACTATCAAATCCAGTAGATCAAGATCTAACGCACTAGATCCCCCTTCCTTAACACTTTTCGAGCACTAGCCACAACCCGAGATATACGAGATCAAGCCTTCCCCTACAATCGGCCAAAACTAAACAACATAATCATGCTAATCAACCGCTAAGGGTATAATCGTAATTTTACCTACTAAGGGTATTTTCGTAAATTCACACCTGCAATGGCCTTTCTGAAGGCCTAGTGTCGCCACTAGCGACTCAGCTACCATTTCCGGTTGTACCGGACGATTGAGCCTAAAACTCGATTTCGGCCCATCCGGGCCCACACGCTCGTGTGGCCCACCTAACACGAATCTAGCCACGTATATAACTTCCACCTAGTCTAGTTCAACATATACTAACCAATCATGCAATTTACTCATATGGACCCACGGGCCCATTGGGCCCACTTCGGCCCATCGAGGCCCAAGCAGCCCCAACCCACGAGAATACTACTGATGGCCTCAACTATCGCGTCGAAGCCCCACACGTGCGCTCGCACGCTCGTGTGGCTACTAATGCCGTGTGACCGGCATTTCGGCATTTGCCGCTCTACAACTAGAGTAGAGAGAGTTACACACCTGATAGGACTCTGGGCTAATTCGCGCTCCGACCACTCTTGTGCCCAAACGCCCTCCAAGATGTGTTAACTCTCCTCCTGGAATGCTCTTTATATAGCTAGCTCTTCACCTTCATTCTTTGTGTCTTTCCGATGTGGGATCCCTTCGTCAATAGAGTTTAAATTCAACTGAAACTCTTGTCGTCCAATCCGCAAAATAAATACTCCATTGCTTGTCATGAGATTCGAACCCAGGCTCCCTTACAACATAATCCACGCTGCTAACCACTTGGCCACAAACTCCTCTTGTGTCTTAAACCATGCGCAACTAAATATAAACTATGGGCCAAATTCTAAGGTCCAAGCAAAAAGAAACCAAAATGCAAAAGCCAAGACTTGAACCTTGGACCTCCTTCCTTCCCTTGTGGCGTCACTCCCTTGTCCCCTAAGTGGCGTCACTTTGCCACTACACCACACACTCCTTTGTGTTATTTTTCTCCATATTTTATTCTTAAGGCCTATCTGCCAACTTCCAGGGTTTTTTTCACCTAAAACCAAAATTTCCCCAAAGCCAATATTTGATCCTGGGACTTCATAGAAGCCCTCTAACCTTCCAAAATCACTTATCCAATGGGTCTAACTAGCATTTAAGCCGATCTCTTGTTCTCCAAAAATTTAAATGCTACTACGCCTAAGGCCCATTGGGCTCAATTCTCCTAGGCCCAATTTTGGGATGTTACATAATTTGTTACAATCAAGTAAATCTGTGAATATTAGGGAGCAAGTAGTTATATTTTTACATATAATTGGTCATAATGTAAGGTTTCGAGTGATTGGATCTAGATATTATAGATCAACTGAGACAGTTCACCGTTACTTTAGGGTTGTATTGAGAGCTATTTTGAAATTGTATAAACTAGTTATTAGATCACCTGATGAGTCAATTCCTAGTGAAATCAGAAACAATCCAAGGTTTTATCTGTATTTTAAAGATTGTATTGGAGCATTAGATGGAACTCATGTTCGTGCATCCGTTCCACTTAGCATTCAAGGAAGATTTCGTAGCCGTAAAGGGGGGACGACACAAAATGTATTGGCTGCTATTACATTTGATTTGAAATTTTCCTATGTTCTAGCTTGTTGGGAAGGTAGTGCACATGATTCTCGTGTTTTAAGTGATGCACTTTCACGCCCAAGAGGATTAAGAATTTCGGAAGGTAATAATTATTATTAAATACCAACTAATTCTAGTAAGCTCATAATTTATTAGTATTAATTATGCTTTGTAAAATTATAGGTAAATATTATCTTGCTGATGTTGGATATGGCATCCGAAATAGATTTATTACCCCATATCGTGGTGTCCGATATCATTTAAAAGAGTTTAGTGATCAGGGGCCTGAAAATCCAAAAGAACTCTTTAATCTTCGACATTCATCATTGCGAATCACTATTGAACATGTTTTTGGGATTTTGAAGAAACAGTTTCGTGTATTAGATGCTAAACCATTTTGGAATTTTCAAACTCAAGTAGATATAGTTTTGGTTTGTTGTATCATTCATAATCATATAATGGGAGTTGATCTTAATCAAGGATTATACGAGGAGTCTGAGTCTGATTTGATAATACCAACTCTTACGGAGCGAGAAGAAAGAGAAGAAGTAAGAGAATGGTCTGCTAAGAGAGACGAAATTGCACAAACTATGTGGACTGATTATATGGCTAGAAATATTAGGTAGGCTTAGGGCTTAGTGTTATTGTTTCTATGTTATGTATGTTTAGTATTAAAATTTTTTTTTTCTGTTAATGTTGGTTGGATAATGATATTGAAATTTTAGTTTGTTGGATTTTGAAATTATTATGTCTTGAATTTGTTAGATATTGATTATGTTTTAAGCTTGTTAGATATTGTAATGATTGACAATGACAATTATTAATGTAGAATGGGTAAGGGCAACAAAGAAGGGACCTCCAAGCAATTTAGGTGGACAAAACCGATGGAACATGTTTTTCTTGAAATTCTAGCAGATGAGGCTAAGAAAGGAAATAAGCCTTCTAATACTTTCAAAGCAATTTCCATTAATCGAGTTGTCCAAGGTATTTCTGAAAGATTCCAAGTCCAATGTGATGCGAAGCATGTGGAAAATCATTTGAGGACTGTAAAAAACCAGTGGCAAATTATATGCAAAATTCGAGGTGGAAGTGGTTTTGGATGGGATGATAACATGAAAATGATCACATGTGATAGAGCAACATATGATGCAGCAGTGATGGTAATATATGTATTTACATGTTAAGTATATTTCAATTGTTTTTTACTTGTTATTCTAATTGTGTATAATATCCAACAGACACACAAGAAGTATGAACCATTTTTGAATAAAAGCATCAGTCATTATGATGAAATGGCTTTGGTTGTTGGCAAAGATATGGCAACAGGGAGTTTTGCCAGAACATTTGCTGACATAGATTTAGATGATGATATCCAAGATTCAGTGCCTCTAGAGTGCGGCAATGAAGAGGCTGAAGAGGTAAGAACAAATGTATCTTCATCTGGCACATCCAAACGTAAAAGAAAAAATGTTCAAGAAAGTGTCGTTGATGAACAAATTAAATTTGTGGGTGAACAACTTGGGAAAATTGCTAATGCTCTGGAACAATTTACTGCGGATAAGACACCACAGCTTTACGAACAAATGATGTCGATGGAGGAAGAAGGATTTGATGATGACTTCTTGTGTTCTATGTTTGATTATCTAGTGAGTCATGAATCCGAGGCCAAAGCTTTTTTAGTTAAAAGTAAGAAGCATAAAAAAATTTGGCTTCAAAAATTTTCTCAATGTTGAAGATATTGATACTTTTATGTAGTGTAATATTAGTTATGCACTTGGGCAATGTTGTTGTTATTATGTGGTGTACTACTAATTATGCATTTAGATAATAGTATTAATTGTGGTTTGGAAGTTTATTTATAATTATTCAATCCTTGTTTTTTATTTTTTAACACAATTACAAAATTTGACTTTGATTGTTTTCAATTTATGACGGTTAATAATGTAGCTTAATAATTGAGTATTATTATATATTTAATTTGATTTATTTATTTATAAATAAATCATTGCAAGATATGAAAAAACAATTTAAAATATAAAAATTTATTAATATGTATATAAAATTTATTAATACATGTAAAAACAGCTTTTCCGGAAAATATTTTCAGGAAATCTGCCAAACAACAGAAAATATTTTACACAGATTCATCCAAACACCAGAAAATATTTTCAATAAATCATTTTCCAGAAAATTATATCATTTTTCAAAAATTATTTTCTGAAAAATATTTTACTGGCAAACAAACGGAGCCTAAAATGATAAAATAAAGAAATAAGTGATAAAAACTTATTAAATTTGGATAATTAAAATAAGTGTATAATAACATTATCGTTGGTCAAATTAACAGCGCGTGATTAAAACTAGAAAATTAACTGACTCAAACGAAACAAAATAAAAATCTAACAGAATGCTAAATTTGAAAAAAAAAAAAAAGTTTGTGACCAAAATGAAAACAGTGGAAAATTGGGTGACTAATTGTGTAGTTTAACCTTGTGGAAAAAAAAATAATAAATAGGATATTTGAGTAATTGAGTCCAGATAACAAATTGTCAAATTTTGTCTGTGGATATCAGCTTGCTGAGTCCTTATATATTAGATCCACAGACCTTAACAAAAATAGTAAATTTCCTCCAAAGATCAAAGCAAAACCAGGAAAGGGAAAAATGGACGCAATTGATTCAGTTTTCGATCCGCTAAGAGAGTTCGCTAAGGATAGTGTTCGTCTTGTCAAGAGATGCCACAAGCCCGATCGAAAGGGTTACTTATTTCTCTCTGCTTTTCCTATTATATTAGATTTTGTTGATTTATCAGAATTCTGATTAAAAGATCCGTTTTTTTTCTTTTATTTTTTTAGAATTTACGAAGGTGGCGTTTCGTACAGCGATCGGATTCGTGGTCATGGGATTCGTAGGGTTTTTCGTCAAGCTCATCTTTATCCCCATTAACAACATTATTGTTGGATCTGGTTAGGTGCGGTTCTATTCCTAAATATTTCTCTTTTATTTTCCATTTTACTTTGTTGGTTTATTGTATTTTTTGGTTTCTATCTGTTGCTGGTGTAATATTGATCTGAATTTATTTGATTTAAAAAAAAAAATTTGAAGCACTGAAAATCTAAATCTCTGAATTTCTGAAAATCTAATCTCTGAATTTCTGAAAATCTAGTTTTTGGTTCCTCTAAGAGAATGAAAATTGTAGATTTTTTACTGGTGAAGATCCGGGAAATTGAATTAGTTTGCTAAATCGGAATTATTATTTTATTGATGAATTCTTGTTTGGCATCTCAGGGGCTATTATTGTGTAGAAATTAGAATGTAACTGTTTTATTGCTTAATCTTCTCTTTGTAGGTGTTTTTTGTCTTCTTAGAGGGATATTGAACTGAACTGATTAATGCAATTATTGCATTCTATGTTCCTGGACTTTGATATGCGTAGGATAGAATATCTGTTTGACATGGGTATATTATTCAATTTTTTCCCTAAATTTTCATGTATTTAGGATCTTATTCCTGTATCCATGTCGGACTCGGATGTCGTACATAGGGAATCTCAGAAAAATTAAGAGCTTGAGGCAACATAGGCTTCATAGATTTTTGTGTTCTCATTGTAAGGATTAAATGATCAAGTTGCATTTCAAATTAATGGATTATGTAAGGTTAGGTTCGGAGTATGTTGGATGAGGTTGATTTTGAATCATATATATAGGTGAATGGCATCCTAAAAATGGCAGCTTAAAAAAATGTAGACATTAATTTTCACTACTTTGAATACAACTAACATAATTCACAAGCCCCTCATCAATGAACTATTGTACATTGGTTTATATTTCGCCTTATTTCATCTTTTCTCATGTTTAATTGTCCATGGGGCTGGCTGGCTCGCAGGAAGCATGAGAATCAGTACCAAGTTTCAGACTGTAGGCAAAAGATAGAAGTTAGAACTGGATGCAATTGACTGAGAGGTACATCATCTGATTTCATGAACTAATTCAAACTTAGACATGGAAATTTCTAGTTTTCTTTATATTCAATATGTTTGAGATTATTTTTGTTTTAGCATTGTAATAGAAACTTGTTGAAATAAACACAGTCTGACCTCATTTCTTGGATATATTGATGGATTGTCAGAAAGCAAAAAGACCTTCCTATTTTATTTCATTGTTAAGACACTTGTAAAATGCGTATATTATCCTCTTGAGAATGTAGGCAACTGAAGGTGTGATTGGTTGAACAGAAAAGTAGAAAGAGGAGGGAAGGAGAGTGTAGAGTTGAAAGTTGAAAAGAAAATAAATTTGGCTTGTTCAAGAGAATTTAATCATTTTCTGCGGTCATTTCAAGTTGAAAATATAAGATAAGGGACGAAAGTTACTTCAAATTTTTATTTTTTTTTTCAACTCGATGAAGCAATGGATGGAAAAAAATTACTTTTATAATTTTTATGTTTGTTTTATAGCGTCCAATTTCCTTTCTGCCATAAGATAGACAGTAGATATAGAAAATAATAAAATGAAACCAGAGAAATTGAATACATTGTTGGTAGGCAAGCTAAAGTTATGTTTCAATTCTTAAATTTGGATACATTGCCATCACATGTAATCTTCCAACCAACCTCCAAATATACATATAATTACTTGGAATAACTGAACCACACTGGAAAACATGACACAGTCCAGGTTAGTTCCCTGGAAGCAGGAAATTCTAACCAATTTTTACAGTACGAAGCTAATTGTAGCTAATCAATAAATCTAAATTGTCTACTCGTTTGTCTTATTTTCTTCGAGCAGTGTAGAAATATTGCAAATTGCCCTACTTTAAAATTCTATATAAAATGGATATTCATTAAAAAGAGAAGTTAAACAACTAGACGGTAGTAGAAGTTTATATAACCTATTTTATAAATTTATGGAGAGGGAGACATTAGAAAGTAAAAAAAATACAATACAAAAGCCAAAACCGATCAAATAAACTAAACTAGACTAAACCCTAAAAGTCTTCATCCATCTTGAACTCATGGCTGCCACCATTACCATTCAAACTCGACATGACCGCCGCCTTTTGATACTCTCCAACTCTTTTCTCGAAGAAATTGGTTTTCCCTTGCAACGATATCAGTTCCATCCAATCAAATGGGTTGACCACATTGTACATCTTTCCGTAACCTAACGCTCCCAGCAACCGATCCGCTACGAACTCGATGTACTGACTCATTAACTCGCCGTTCATCCCAACCAACGCGCAGGGCAGAGCATCGCATACGAACCCCCTCTCTATGTCCACCGCGTCCCTTACTATCCCCCTCACGCGTTCTTCACTCAGCTTTGACCGGAGGAGAGAGTACAGCAAGCAAGCGAAATCGCAGTGGAGACCTTCATCTCGTGAGATTAACTCGTTTGAGAAAGTTAATCCGGGCATTAACCCCCTCTTTTTTAACCAAAATATGGCACAGAAACTTCCGGAGAAAAAGATCCCCTCTACGCAAGCAAAAGCGATTAACCGTTCGGCGAAAGTTTCTCCGCCGTCGATCCATTTCATAGCCCACTCGGCTTTTTTAGCCACACACGGCACCGTCTCGATGGCACGGAAAAGACGGTTCTTTTCATCGGAATCTTTTATGTAAGTCTCGAGAAGGAGACTGTACATCTCGGAGTGGATATTTTCGATAGCAATTTGGAAACCATAAAAAGCACGCGCCTCGGAGATTTGGACCTCTTTCATGAACCGAACAGCAAGGTTCTCAAGGACTATGCCATCGGAGGCGGCGAAAAAGGCGAGAACGTGACTAATGAAGTGGTGCTCGTCGGCGGTGAGAGCTTCCCAGTGACGAAGATCGGAAGACAGATCGACTTCCTCTGCGGTCCAAAACGACGCTTCGGCTTTCTTGTACATTTCCCATACTTCTGGGTATTGGATTGGGAACATACAGAATCGGTCTGGGTTCGCGGCCAGCAGTGGCTCTTCTGGAATTGAAGGCATTTTGGAAAGGTGATTTAGGAAACTAGGGTTCTTGAAAAATGATTTTCTGATGAATGATTTGGGTAAAGAGAGAAAGGGTATTAATAGGAGAAAAGTAGCGCGAGATTTTGAAAATATTTTTGGAAGAAGCTTGCCGGGAATAAATCGTGGAGAAGGGATAATTAGGGTATTTCAAGCAAATATGTGTACGTGGCGTATTTTGATTGGGAGTTGACAATAAGAAATTTGAAATTTTGATGGAGCGGATAACGGTCGAGCGTACAAGGGAAGCTTTTTGTTATGAAAATATTTCTATTTTGAAGCCTGGCGGGAAATATTATTGGCGCCGTTCAAGAATTTGATTTGGTTTTTTAATTCTTTCTTTTTGGAGTTTGAAACAAATGAGTTGGCAACAAGTTTGGTGAAATTTCAAATTTTACAAACAAGTGGGAGCTTTCATTAAAGTCATGTCATCTCGCACGTTCTTACATGGTTTAGCACGTGTCAAGCGTCTTTTGTTTTTTATAATTTTAATTTTTCGTTAAATGTAGTTATGCCGAGTACATATGAATTTTAATCTGATATACAAATTTTGAATTGATGTAAAATCAAATAGATTCTTGTCCACAATTTTAAGATTTAATCATAAGTGATTCGAAATTTTTTTCAAAATTAATATTTTTAATTTTTTATAATTTATAATAAAAATCAAATTTTTATAAAAAAAAATGTAGAGAATGATATGTACATAAAATTTTTTTATAGATATATTATATTTTTAATATTATTAGTATTTTTATATATTATATTTTTTTAAAATTGTATAAAAAATAATATCAAATAATAATACAGGCTAGAATCGGGTTTTAGTATTTTTATACAAGTTGAGTTTGAGCAAAATATTAAGTGTATTTTTTGTGCCTAGTCTAACAAATGAATCTAAAATTTTTGTTAGACTCAACCCATTTAATCTAAATTTAAGAGAAGTTGCATCTTAAAACTAGTAGTTTTCTGTTGGTAGTTAGTTATGAAAGGTTCAATATTTGAGGACATCCCGATAGACTTGAGATGGAAAACTATCTTCAGGCATGCACCTAATACTTTCTGAAGTGACATGTATTTAGCCCAGGAGGTGGCTTAAAAATTGTCTCCCTAGGTTACATTCTTGCTCGTGAGTTGCTCGGGAGGTAGAACGATTGGAATGTGCATCACGAGTGGTTCAGCATGTTGATGGGCGTGAAAGGTTGCTTGAAGGCATCTAGAATATTCACAATAAATGCCGGACTAAACTGACTGCACCTGGGAGTAAGAGCGATGATGAGCAGCAGTTTGCAAGAAGACTATATATGTCACTTTTTGTGTTACAACTTTCGAAGTTTTTGTGTGTTCCAAGTCTGTATCACCATTTGCAATCGTCGAGTTGTCTAATTTATGGACTTCTGTTCTATTTGCTCGCTCCAAAGCATTTTTGTTTGACCTTTTTTTTATGACAACCTGATTTTTTCGGTGTTGAAAAAATCAGTTTCGGGACGGAATATGGAAAGTCAAGATAGCTAACAGGTTGAATGGAGAGAGTTACGGGGTGAATATGAGATTGAGAAATTACATGAGCTAGTAATTAAATTATAATAAAAGTATACAGACTAAATCGTATAGTGGTCAAAATGAGTAAGAATTGAATTAGGAAATTTAGCAAGTCCTTAGGTGAATATCCAAGTTCTGATGGAATTGATCTACACCATTAACCGTTACCAAAATAAATTATGACCACTGGATTTTAAATTATTAAATGAAAACATTTTATAATTGATAAAGGAAAGATAAAAGATGAAACCATTTTACATCTTCTTCTTCATTCGGCTACACAAAGAGAGAAATATTGCTTACAGACTTCCAACCTTTGCCGTGAGCTATACATGAAAATTTGGTAAGCTTTTCTTTTAATTTTTGTTAGATTTTTTTATAAGAAAAAAAGGTTAGATAATGGTAACCCATACTTTAGATTTTAAAATTTATGAAATTTTAATTGAGTTCTATTGTTGTAAATTTTAGACAACATAAATATTAAGTATTTAATCCATGCATGTTTTAAAATAATAATTGAAATTATAGAAGAATATGTTAAGAATATGGTAGGAAACATAGAATTAAGCTTTAATTGGATTAAATGACTAGATTTAATTATGGATTGTTAGGAACCCAATTGAATAAAGTGAAAATTGTTAGAAAATGTTGTCATGGAATGAAAGCTAGAAGTCACTAGTAAAGGAATATGAAACCGGTTTTTGACTCAATAAAAAATTTGAAAGTTACGAGTGTTTCAGACATTAGGAGTTCGAAGGACTAGATTGTAATAAATGCATTCATATTTAATTATCATAAATCATGTTTGAATAGTGTAATTAACGAGTCTTTGTATTCGAGTTTAATTTCATAGCTAAAGACGACACAAAATCATCTCAAGACAAAAAGGAAAGCCAAAGTTATTGATAAATAGTTGTTTTTGACTTGTGCTTCTATAATTCATTTTTAATTTCTAATTGAATTACCTAGCTAGTTGGTATTATGAACCTCGTAATATATATCAAAGGAACCTTATCTCACCTTAATGCTTGAGATGATGAATTTGATACTGCGCTTAATCAAATTATGTTATATATGTTTGACTTAGAAAGATATATATATATATTTGATGATAGACATCGGATCTTGATACTTAATTATGACGACATGTATTGTGATGATGATTATTTGTGATAAAGTCCCGTTAAACAATGTTAGACGTAATTCAAGTAGAGTTGCCATGTCATAGGGTCACCGATATAGTGATTTACTAGTCAACGTCGTCGGGCAACCCAGGATGGTGGAATAACAAATACTAAAAGCAATTGTTGTCGGGCAACCTAGTGTGGCAGAATAAAATAGTCTCAATTCTCAAAGGGTCGTGGACTTATTTGTTATACAGGTTCAAGTATTAAACCTAATGTCTATCGTTGGTTAATAGGAGCCAAAATGAATAAATACTGAAAACGGTATTGAATGACAAAATGAATTGTTGAGTACATTATGATATGAAATTATGATATATTGAAGTAGATGTTAAATGAGAAAGTTTTATGTGATTATTGATCTGGTGATGTATTTATGTGTTAAAATTAGTTTTACTCACAATTTCATGTATTTTTTTATTTTAATATCGTACATTTTTTATGTGTTATTATTAATTAGTTTCAAGTCATACTTTCATCATTTATCAAATATTATTTTTAAACACTCCTCTATGTTCTAAATACGTAATTTTCACTCATACGCGCGTGATAGGATTTATGGTATTAATTGTTATACACCTACTCTAACAATGACACGTGGCAGAATATGGGACCACTTGGCAATGACCCTTTGTTGGACGCGGCTCTTGAGCAACCTTTCATTAGACACCCTTTGTGGTGTTCTTCCATCCAAAACCATCCGCAACCAACCTCAATGAATCCCACTTAAACCATTTTAAGACTATCATGGAGACTGTCCGCTACGAACCCTCTATGGTGACCATTAAGGCATAATAACCTCGTACAACCTCAACGAGAAGAATATCAGAGCAAAACCACATAGTACTGCACATGGCAACAACTAACTTGTAACAACCCTGACACCTAGCCTACCATATGGGTAGGCCTACCTTTCATGTTGTCAATTACATGGCATTACTAGAAAAGGGGTATCGTCCTATATATATACCAGAGTATGAAAGACAATGGATCATTTCCTCCCCAAGAAAAACTTAAGTGTCCTACCAACAATATCCTTCTTCCTTTCCTCCTTCAACCTTTAACTCTCCGCTTGTTAGAGGTGAACCCTTCAAGTCACCCACCACCTTCTCCCCCTTTTTGAATACTTGTATCAACATTAATAATATTATTGATTAAATTGGTGTCACAAATTAACTCAACGCCAACTTAGGATTGATGACAACACCACAATAAATAATTGTAGTACATTTAGTATTCTTAATGTGATGTATTTACGTGTTTAAATCTCATTTTACTCGCAATTTAATATATATTTTTCATTTTAATATTATACATATTTCATATGTTATTATTCAAATCACAAGTTTCATTAATTTTTGGTATGTTATTTCTAAACACACATATTTGTTCTAAATATGTAATTTAACACGCATAAACATATGAAACAATTTTTAATACCTAGTAATAACCATTAATAAATTTTGTTTGATATATTTTATTTTTTAACCTTAATTGGATACCAATATCATCTAGACTAAAATACAAAGTACCAAACATTAACCAATATCAAGTACCAAATAGATATTTAAACCTTACTATAATCTCTAACTTGCAACAAACACAGGAGACTAATCTAAGCTACCATGAGAATTTGTAATAAGAGAACTAACACTGAAGTTGTAAACTCAACTGTGCCTTTGGAGAAAAAGTAACAGTTTCATACAAAAAATAACTATGTTTTTCTTTTACTTATTTTATCAATAAGGCAAAAGAAAGTAATAAGTAAGATAACCATATAAATTTCAATGTGGAGTTGACATATAAGGACATTGCAAAGTATCCCTCAACTTATCCCGATGGTGGTGGGGGTGGTGGCATTTGAGATTTCGCAAACCCGACCCAAACAACAATGCTAATAGCAAGGACTATCCATCCAACTATGTCATATTTGAGATCATAGCTTTTCTTACCCTTTTTAGCATCCTGAAAAAAGATAAAGACAATAAATCCCAAAGCACTTTTCTTCTAACCTACTCTAATCATATGATTAGTTGATTGACACTTTGCTTAAGTGGTAAACTTCCTCTTACTATAACTCTTTCCTTGTGCTCAAATCTCTAAAAAAAACAATATACAAGCTTGTGGTTTTTGACACCATCAAACTAAGCTATATAAAATTCACCGCTTTGACCAACAAATCCATGATACAAATAATACAACAGAGAAACCATAAGTTGGATTTTACTCATGGTGCATGTTATGCATGGATGCGTCAATGCATGTCCTTTAAATAACCACGGTAAATCTGCAATGCATCAAACATTTTATGTTGTTTCACTAAAGCCGTGAACAAGTTTAAATGTAGATCAATAGAAAACAACGAGGAAATGAAAACTAACATTTTATACTTTACAATTCCAAATGCCAATGTAGATAGCTCAAAAAATGGGAATTAATTAGGCAGCACATGACAACATAAGCCACAGTAATAGGATAAGAAGATAGGAAGTGAATGTGCATATAGGATAAATAGAAACATGATTATGAGGATTACCTTTGCTGAACTAGAAGAAGTAGCAGCAGAAGGTCCAACCCCAACTATTTGTTGATCTAAACCATGCTTAAGGATTTCACGGTGTAATTCAGGAGCCTGAGGAAAAGATAAACAATACTTGATAACATTCAGATGAACAAAAGGTAGAGAGGACCACATGGAACAAACAATGTAGGTCAGTTTGAACTTGACACCTCCCCCTAGACTCTTGGTTTTAAGAGTGAAAACTTTAACGTATTGACTTTACCAGCCAAAGTAGAAATTATATCCCTTTTTTATTTCTTTATCTTTATTATGGATGTATGCCTTTGGAATGCTTCTATTACGACAATTCTTTAACTTTATTAATTCTAACTTTAAGCAGTTTGTAAGAGATGAAAAACAAAATCTAAATCGTCATTATTCTATGATAAAATAAGAATACCTAGCTACATCCGTACACATCAATTTCACAGCATTGGAGAGTAAAACCAACTACTGGCAGTAATCACTACATGAAATCGCTACACTATCTTACTCAAATTCATATGTGAGTTGTCATATGACTATATGTTCATATTTTTCAAGTATTCAGAAAGTCTTTGGAAGGTAATATCCTCTTACCCATGTCTGAAACCATGTTGATCACATGTACTTCAAGGAAGCAACATGTAATAGCCCGATTTTCAATAGTATTAGAAAAGATAGTTTCAGAATCCCACTTCCGTAAGCCGAGTCTATAAATATTAAATATAAAGATTTACAGAGTAGGTATAAAAGTATATTAAAGTTTGGTCCAGTAGTTTTGTTGAATTAATGGTTAATTTGGGTTTAAGGACTAAATTGTAAAAATCCAATCGTTATAGGTTTTTAATTTGCCAAAGACTTAAGAACTTAATTTGCAATTAGCCAAAGGTTCACAAATGATAATTAAACTCTCTTTTAACAAAGTTGTTAAGTATGGCTCCTATTTCAGTCAAATTTGAGAAGTAATCTTCTAGTTAAACTCTGTTTATTTGTTTCAATAAAACACTGATTAGTTTAGATTATTTTATTATTATTTGACCTATGAATTTAGCCTATAAATAGGCTTTTTTACAATCTTATAAAATACACTCATTAGATATTAGAACTCATAACACATTTAGAGAATTTTGTGTTTACGTTTTGAGGGTTCTTTGTCTGCAATTCAGTTGTGCCTCGCGAATACGGTATTGTAGGAGGTATTGATGGAGAAAACCTCATCCACCTTATGGAAAAGGTTAGAAACTCTTTATGCGACTAAGTCTTTGGCTAACCGTTTAGTGTTGAAACAACGCATATTTACGTTTCGCATGAACGAAGGTGAGCTTCTTAGAGATCACATTAGTCAATTCATTACTCTTTTAAATTATCTAAAGAATGCTGAGGTTCATATTGACGATGAAGATCAAGTTATGCTATTATTGTGCTCTTTACCCCCTTCATACAAGTCTTTTGGGGAGACCCTAATTTATGGCAGAGACAAACTTTCGTTCGAATATGTGAAGGGTCATTTGTTGAGTAGAGACAAACTAGACAATAAGTTTGGTTTGGATAACAAGACAGATAAGCAAGCTTCCATTTTCGTAGCATCAAGGAAACGAGGCAAAATGTGTCGCTATTGTAAAAAGTTAGGTCACGTCAAAGCAGATTGTTATAAAATTCGAAATAAAAGAGCTGCTGAGAGTAATGAGAAAGATGTAGCTGGTGCTAATTTGGTCGATGAAAGTGGTGATGATTTCTTGTTAGTGTCAACGAGTGATAACTCCAAGCTCACGTCCGAGTGGATCCTAGATTCGGGATGTTCTTTCCACATGTGTCCCAATAGAGAATGGTTCTCCACATACAGTTCGGTTGAAGGTGGATTTGTGTGCATGGGAAACGATTCATCTAGTAAGGTAATTGGTATTGGTACTGTTAAAATTAGGATACACGATGGGATGATTAGGACACTCTCAGATGTCAGGTATGTACCTGATTTACGAAAGAATCTCATCTCCTTAAGTATTTTAGACTTGAAAGGATGCAGAATCAACATCGAGTCGAGCGACATTAAAGTATCCCCTGGAGCTCTCATTTTGTTAAAAGGTAAAAGAACTGACAGTCTTTATATTCTGGAAGGATCTACAATGATCGGTGAAATCGAACATCCCTCGTCCATTACAGAGTCGAAGTCAACTCATTTAGAGCGGAGGCAACTTGGTCATAGGAAGGAAAAAGGAATGACCGTTTTGTTGAAGAGAGGTTCTCTTTTGGATACAAGTTTTGAAAAGTTAGGGCACTGTGTTCGTGAAAATCAAACCCGGGTTAGTTTTGATTTGGCAGTGTACAAGTCGAAGGCTAGAAGTTTTCCAGTTTCTAAGCACAGATTCGACTCAGTTAATTCCCTGCATGGTTCAAGATAGGCTCGTGGCGGGCTTTGGCAAAGATGGCATTGTGGAAATATGAGTCAAGGTGGAGATTTGTTAAGTATGACTCCTATTTCAGTCAAATTTGAGAAGTAATCTTTTAGTTAAACTCTATTTATTTTTTTCAATCAAACACTGATTAGTTTAGATTATTTTATTATTATTTGACATATGAATTTAGCCTATAAATAGGCACTTTTACAATCTTAGAAAATACACCCATTAGATATTAGAACTCATAACACATTTAGAGAATTTTGTGTTTACGTTTTGAGGGTTCTTTGTTTTCGGGTTTTTGGGGTTTAGTTTTTATCTCCATCTTTTGTACTATTCGTTCTTTTGCCGTTATAGTAAAATTATCTTTGCACGTGGTTTTTTATACTCTTTGAAGGGTTTTTTCCACGTTAAATTTGTATGTGTTCAATTTCTCAATTTATTCCGCTATTTTTTTCTTGTTGCTTAATCGGGACGATTCTAACAAAAGTGTTAGTGGATAGTGATGAATTATGTATTAAAACATGATTAGTAAGTTGATTGAGGTTAGTTAAAATTAATCAAATTTTAATCATGGTAAAAAAAAGCAATTTCAATGGAAGGAAAGAGAATTGAATGAAAAACAAGAAAGCTTCTAAGGGTTTTAAGCATTTGGTCTTTAATTTGTAACTGATTTTGAGTCATTTTCTTATAATTTTTATATTTTTGATGTAATGAAAGCTTGATTTAGTTAGCCCATGTACCAAACTGTAAAACTGTTAAAGTTTATTAAAGTTGTCATTGTTGAAAAAGGACTAGATTGTAACATTTAATTGTTAGTTTTGTACATAATGACTAAAATGAATAAAATATAAAGTTATTGTGAAATTTTGGTATAAATATAGAATAGAGGGTCCCTAATGAATGTAATTGAAGTCAATTTTTAAACTGAGGCTCAAAATTGAAAGTTTTGGTCATTTCGAATTTAGGGACTAAAT
This sequence comes from Gossypium australe, assembly GCA_005393395.2. Lineage (NCBI taxonomy): Eukaryota > Viridiplantae > Streptophyta > Magnoliopsida > Malvales > Malvaceae > Gossypium > Gossypium australe. The sequence goes on along the minus strand of CM016623.1, from coordinate 14,526,444 downwards.
TGAATAAACTGTAAAAATTTAGAGAAATAGAAAAATGAGATTATATAGGTTCATACATTTCATGGCATAATGTGTAAATATTTGATATTGATGTATTGTATGGAATAATTGTATATATCAAGAAGTGGATCAAACCAAATGAAATCTAGGAAAAGTTAAAATTGTTGATTAGTCGAAATTAACTTGTTTGGTGTTTTGACCAGGTAAGTTCATATAGTATTTACTTACTTAGGTTGTTATATATTTGATTTATATAAATATATATGTGTGTTTGGTTGTGAATAAATCGGTAGTGGATTGGTATAAAAGGTGAGAATTGAACTAAATCGAAAAGTGATGTTTATATGTGTAATAAATGCTCGTATGAACTTAGTAAAGGTTATGATATGATTGGCATGCCAATAGAGTCTTGTGTGCACTTGTACGAGATTAATTACATATGTTATCGAGGTCCAATATTTATTTCAAATTCTAAGATATATGTGACACAGGTTTAGCTTGAACGAGTAACTTGATGTGTTATTATAAAGGTTTAGCATGGACGGGTTTAGCTCTCGGATGAGCAATTGGTGTGGTGTAAATAACTATCTATCTAGGCTCGTTTACTAAAGTTCATCAGACGAAACAATTAAGTTGAAAATGAGAAATTGAAATGGGATGAAATGAATTTGTTGTTCTAAAGAAAAATGTTGAATTCAGCATGAACAATGTATTGGAACAATGTCTTCGACATGTATTTGATTATATTATCCCTTGAGGAATGAATTTAAAATTAGTTATACAAAATGGCATGCATTGACATTATAATTAATTGTGGTATCATATGGTTTGATTATACGATAATGTTCACCCTATTTATGTTTTGATTTATCATGTCTAGCAAGTAATGTCAAGTTATGGTAACTTATGGTATCTAGATAAAAAGATAAGGTAAGTCTTGAATTGTACATATGAACTTACTAAGCATCTAATATGTTTACCTTGTTTGTTTCCCCTTTTCCTTGTAGACCGTCACATTGCAGAACTCATTAAGTCGGATCGTCTCGAAACTTACACTATCATCAAATCAGTAGCTATGAGATCATTTTGAATTTAGGGTTGTGGAAAGTAGATAATTCTTGGTGTAAATTCTTAATGAGTAAAAGTCTTGATGAGTTCAAAATGATAATGAATTTGGTATATTATGATTTTGATTGTTGATCATAACATGTGATTTTGGTTAATGTATGTCTTGGTCATGTTTGATGCTTTTTGGAAGTTGTCTTATGAACCTATTTTAACTTGGTATGTTTATGGGATAAGATAAGATAAATAAAAGAATTAATTTAGTGCCAAGTTGAAAATGGTATATTTGATTGTCATGGTTGAGAAATGTGACTAGTTTTTAAGATAAGCCATAGATGTACATAATGTGTCTAAATGTATACAATTGAAGTAAAATGGCATGATTCATTGTAATATAGTATAAGTAAGAGTTAGTATTTGAATGGTTAATTTTTATATCATAATGTCATTTAAATTTTTTGAGTTTAGTTGATGAATAAGTGTTGAATGCTTGTTAAGAGGTTGAATTGAATAATTAAGCTTGTTTAACATGGTTTGGTAAGCTTTGAATCAAGTAAAAGTTGTGATTTGTTGAACATGTTGAATGGTTGTAGTTGGAAACTATGAAATAGGTACAAAATTGTGCATTTTAACCAAAAACATGAGTCACATCACGACCTCAAACTTTTGACGTTGCAACGTCGCCGTTACAGTGAGTAATGTCATGACGAGCTTAGACTTGTCATCTTGACGTGATATACTATAATGGCCATGTCGTGGCGAGAACTGTTGAAGTCGCGACTTCAATTCACACTTTTTAAAAGAATTTACAATTTGGTTCTAATTTGTGCTCGGTTGACAAAAGAGCTTTCGTAAGCTCGATTAAGACTTAAAAATTTATTGTTTAACATGAATTGAATGTGGCTGACACTTAATTGCATGTGTGAATGATTATTTACTATGTATTTAACTGTAGTTGCTCTGGCAACGAATGTGGCACTCCATAACTCAGACCTAACGATCAGGTCGGGTGAGGGGTGTTACACAACATATCCTTTACTAACCTCAACATGCAAGGAAATAAAAAACAACACATACTTGAATTCTCAGAAACAACCCATTGCAAATACATCAAATGCTGATAAGATGAATAAAAAACTCATATCAAAATTAAACAACGTCTACTTTCACAACTAAAAATAATATGTTGTAATAAGCTATTCAAAGTTACTAATTGTGAACCAGTATGATTAACAAGAAAAGAGGGAGGGAAGTGGTGGTTTGGATAGTAGTTCACCTTTGAGTAAGGCAAAGAGTCACTAACTATAGGTTTTAATTCTGATGAAATAGTCTAAGAAAAAGAAGAGAGATGGAAAAGGGTCTCAAGGGAGTTTAGTTGAAGAGAGACAGATAGAGAAAGAGAGAGCCCATTTTTCCCTTTGTCTTTGGGAGTGTATTGAAAGGAGGCCATTGATGGAACCCATGTAATGATACATTATTATTAGTATACGATTATGTGGATGCGATGGCATTATTATTAGTATATGATTATGTGGATGCGATGGAAACAACCATGTGTGATGGGGATAGACATGTGTAACATAGATCACATGAAAGATAAGCATTACCTAATAATAAACCAATATAAAGTAATGAGACCAAAGTACCTTGGAAGATATTTCGAGTGATTTGAGGTAAACTTCATTGGTCGGATCCTACAAATACAAATACACATTAACAAATTTTCCTTGTCAAACAAAGAGCACCAAGAAATAACAAATGTGTATAAATAGACACATCTAAACCTGTCGCAAATTTTAAATTACCTCATCAACTGCTTGCAGGAAGTATTTAGCAGCTTGTTTGAAATAAGGCCTCGCTTCATCCTCCGTTTTAGTCAAAAATGCTAAAGAAGTCTGAGCATTTCCCAAACACCATAAAGTTTCATGCTTTCTTGGGTTAATAGACAATGCCTGCTCTAACTTCACAATAGCATCTAATTTAAAAAATAATAATTAATATATAAAAAACCTAAATTCAATTCTCAATAGCAAAAAAGTACAGGCAATTCAATTGATGCTTCAATTAATTTATAAAATTATGAATATATATATATATGAGAACCTTGAATCATTTTCAGGGAATCTTGAGGACATTGACACTGAGACAATTCCAGTAAAGATTCGGCCCATCTGGTCAAGTTCTGCCAACAAAAGGATGAAAGAAAAACTAGCCAAAAACACATTTTAATTGAAAAAATAAATAAAATAGATCCAAGAAAGGAGAAAGCAAACATCGGCGTCGTTAGGATCGGAAGTGTAATTGGCTTCGGAAATTTTACGAGCTTGCTCAAAAAAGAGCAGTCTATCAAGTTTGTTGGACACTTCCATCGCTGTTCTTTTGAACTTCTTATTTTGCTGGATCAATCTTTTTTTCAATAGGTATCTGTTACGGAGAAATAAATTTAGGAACAACAAATTGGAATCCGTGCATTTCAGAAAAAGAAGTAGAAGAGAGAAAGAGCGACTCTAGCTTTCTAGTAGCGACCTCGTTAGCAGCCATGAAGTTAGGAATTGCAATTTTTAGTTTTTCTAAAAAAGGAAAAGAAATCTGATTCAAAAACTAGAGCTGGGTGTTCCAATTTACTTTTATTTTTAAAAATGTAATCTAAGCTCAAATATATCAGATTTTTTGCCCCAATATGGTTATGGTCATGGTCAGCTAGTGTGGAATCCTATGTATATTACATATTTAGAATATTTATATGCATTGGAGTATGTGGATTCGAGTGCGCTGAAGCGTATTATCCTCGTACTTCTGGGTTGGGAGGGACTTTGGGTGGTTCTAGGTATTATCTAACAAAAAGAACAAATATTATAATGAGATTGTTCAAAAAAAATATTTATATGCATTAAAACTAATAATACACATAAATAATAAAACATATAATTTGAAATTAATAGTAACACATGCAAAAAATTAAAATAAAAAAATTAAATAGTTAAATGCATAATATTTAAAAAGGGATAATATATTTTTTGACTATTAAACTTGGCAACTAGGTTCACTTTGGTATTTGTATTTTTTTTTGTCAACTTGATATTTGAGTTTGGCAACGAGATCCATTTTAGTTTTTGAATTGGTACAGGAACAAGACCAATATGGATAGATCAGAAATTGATCAGCATAGCGATTCAAATAAAGGGGTTGAATCGATTGACTCGAAAACTGCTTAAAATTGGTAAAAATAAAAAACCAAGACAAAAACCAACAATTGAATAGGTTGAACCAGTTCAATAAGTTATTTAGTTAAATATTTTTATGAATTTTTAATTAATTATTAATTATTGTTGGTCTAGAAGTCGAACCAATCAAAATGGTTAAATCTGGAACCAGTAGCCTAACTTCTTCAACCATCGGTTCGATTATTAAAACTGTAACACCCCAAACCCAGCCTAGACGTTAAGCCCGAATCTGGTGTGCCACATGGAAGTCTTTTTTTTTTTTTCAAACCATCTTTGAGATTGTTAAAAACTTGTTTGAGAATTACAGCCTCTTTGTTAAAACCCAAAACACTTAAGCAATTGTTATTTACTTGAAAACGTAATTTTCTTTAAAAACCTTTTTGGTTGTGAAAATATATTTGAAATAAACAATTTACGAAAATGGGAAGTTTGGGAATAGAGTTGCAGAAGCATTTTGAAAGAAAATCCGAGGCCTGATTACAACATTTAACCCAAAATAGTAGAGTAATAAAATAAACAAGAAAGTAGTCCGAAGTCCAAATAAACCATTTCTAAAGTATGGTCTCCATCGAGTCATCCAAGGCCCAAGTCCACGTCACTGAGCATTACCTGAAAAGGTTAAGAGAAAGGGGGGTGAGTTACAAGAACTCAGTGTGTAATCCCCTTACCATCATCCACTGGGTCGGAACACACATAGCAATATTTTGGGCCTATGCCCATTTACAATTATAACATAATAACATGTATATAATATGCATATGATATGCAAATCCCAAACCAAACCTAGTTTCCATCCGCTACACACCACCCGTACCAACCAGCACACCTGTGGGGATCAAGTCAACCCACCCCGCCAACACACCAATCGCAGGCATAAAGCCATTTAAAATGTTTGTGGCAGAGCCACCGAACTAGATTGTGGCAGAGCCACCGAACTGGATTGTGACAGAGTCACCGAACTAGATTGTGGCAGAGCCACTAGCACTTCTCTTCAATTTTATCCCAACCCATGCAATCATGTATGCATATAAAAAGCATAACAATATTCATAGAATAATTTCATCATAAGGCCCATAATACAAGTTGGCCCATTAAGCAATCTAGCAATTTGGCCCATTAATCAATCTTAACAATTTGGCCCATTAAGCGATCTAGCAAATTTTGGCCCATTAATCGATCTAGCAAATTTTGGCCCATTAATCGATCTAGCAAAATTTGGCCCATTAATCACATGAGGCCTTTTTTTTTTCAAATTTCACACTTGGTCAATTTATCAAAATAATTCATATGGCCCAAAATATCACTTTTTAACAAAATAACCCATTAAGGGCAAATCCGTAATTCCCACAACCTTAATACCGGTTTCATGCATTTACACAAAAAGTGTTATTATACCGTATTTTTCGACTTTACAAATTTTACGATTTATTCTAATGCTTACGGTATAATATCTAACCCATGAGATAAGTGTGAAATTACACACTCTGGCCCATATCACAAATATCAAACTGCCCATATATCAAATATCACATTTGGCCCATAAAGGGTATTTTCGTAATTCGGTCCAAGGGACATTTCGTAATTCGGCCCATTAGGGGCATTTTCGTAATTCGGTAATCGTACCCACTAAGGGTAATTCGGTAATTTACTCTCTAAGGGAAATTCAGAAATTTACCCACCAAGGGTATTTCGGTAATTTTGCAACCCAGGGGTATTTCAGTAATTTACCCTCTAAGGGTATTTCGGTAATTTTGTAACCTAGGGGTATCTCGGTAATTTACCCTCCAAGGGTATTTCAGTAATTTCGCAACCCAGGGAATTTCGATAATTTACCCTCTAAGGGTATTTTGGTAATTTTGCAACCCAGGGGTATTTCAGTAATTGCACAACCCAGGGGTATTTCGGTAATTTGCCCTCTAAGGGTAATTCAGTAGTTTTACCCACCAAGGGTAATTCGGTAATTTACCTTCCAAGGGTAAATTCGATAGTTTTACCCACCAAGGGTAATTCGATAATTTACCTTCTAAGGGTAAATTCGGTAGTTTTACCCACCAAGGGTAATTCAGTAATTTACCTTCCAAGGGTAAATTCGGTAGTTTTACCCACCAAGGGTAATTCAGTAATTTACCCACCAAGGGTAATTCGGTAAATTACCCTCTAAGGGTAATTTCGGTAGTTTTACCCACCAAGGGTAATTCGGTAATTTACCTTCCAAGGGTAAATTCGGTAGTTTTACCCACCAAGGGTAATTCGGTAATTTACCCTCCAAGGGTAATTTCGGTAGTTTTACCCACCAAGGGTAATTCGGTAATTTACCTTCCAAGGGTAAACTCGATAGTTTTACCCACCAAGGGTAATTCGATAATTTACCTTCCAAGGGTAAATTCGATAGTTTTACCCACCAAGGGTAATTCGGAAATTTACCTTCCAAGGGTAAATTCGGTAGTTTTACCCAGCAAGGGTAATTCGGTAATTTACCTTCCAAGGGTAAATTCGGTAGTTTCATATTCAACGGTGTTTCCGAAGGCCTACTATCGCCTCAAGTGGCACAGAATTCTATTTGGGTCTCTTCGGAACTATTGGGTCAAAAATCCATTTTAGGCCCAAACGGGGTAGTTTCGCAATTCTAGACTTAACTACTAATTTGGGCATAAAAATTTAAAACTGTCCATCTGCGTCATACTGACTAAATTGATTATAACTCGAGTTAGAAAACTCGAAATTTAGATCCGTAAAATTTCCTTGAAACTAGACTCATATATCTTCTTACTTTAAATTTTCCAAAATTTTTGGCCCAGCCATTTAGTACAGTTTATTCCTTAAAGTTTCCCTTGTTTCACTATCCAATGATTCTGACCTCTCTTATCTTAATTTCAAATATCTCACTGTACGGTTTTCATATACTGTTCCAACTTGTTTCTCTTGAAAATAGGCTCACTAAGGAATCCATACATATAAATTATAACCCATAATTCATTTTGTACAATTTTATATGATTTTTCCAAAACAGATCAGTGAACCCCGAAGTTAATCAGAACCAGTCTCACTAAAATCAAGATATCTCAGAATATAAAATTCCTTTTCCTTCTCCGTTTCTTCCATATTAAAATAGACATAGCAAGCTTTAATTTAGTATCTTATTCACTTTCTAATTCCATTTCTCCTATTTTTAGTGAGTTTTCAAAAACACGTCACTGCTTCTAACCGAAACTGTTTTATTACGAAATACGATTACCACTACGATCATACGCACACCCGAGTGATTACGGATGCCGGTTTTTAGTTTTCTTCGATATTTCCACCGATTAACAGCATATTTCATACAAACTTTTAGAGAATTGTGAGATTACACACCATTTCAGATATGTATATGGAAGGGTATGAGATTACACACCTTATTCGGAATCCGTAACGCGATGCTCTCCGCGACACCAAAAATACGAGTCACTTATTACGAGGGATAGATGATCAGGCGATTTGATTCCTATCGTGACCGATCAGTCCAAACTATTAATCCATTTAGGAACCAATCGAATAAAGAACGATATCAAATAATCCATAAGGAACTCCTTACCTTGTTGACATTGGATTCGATTTCCACCACTTGACTTATGGCTAGAATGATACACGGCCACCCAATTAGAACACAATTTAATCGAAGAAAAGAGTGTCTACCCAAATGAGAAAGAATTTATGAAGGAGTGATTGTGGATTGAGAGTTTAGGCAAAACAAGGGAGAAAGATGAGCAAATGTGCTAGAGTGTTGACCCAATTTCTATCCATAAATTTCTATCCAAACTTCTCACCTCAATTCCCATAAATTTTCTTCTCTTTTTTTTTATCCACCTACTCCACTCTCCAAATTCTTTTATTTCTTTTTCATCCACCTACTCCACTCCTCAAATTCTTTTATTTCTTTTTCATCCACCTACTCCACTCCTCAAATTCTTTTATTTCTTTCCTTTCTTTTTCCTTATTTTCCTCCTTATCTTATCTTTTTAGTCATCATTTCATTTTTATTTTATTTCTTTCCTTTAATAATACCATGGTTGACACTTGGAAGAGAATACAAAAATAAATCCAAAATTTGCAAAAGATGGGATTTGAGCCTCTTCCCTCAAGGTACTTCACTTGATGCTATAACCTCCTTGCCATATGCTCATTTATGCTAGCAATTTACTCTTTTATTTCCATAAGCCTTGATGCCACTTACTATCTCTCCTTAATAGGCTTAAACACAAACTTTTACTAAGGCCCAACTTGAACTCGAACCTTCATAGAACCCCGTAACTTTCTAAAATCATCTTCTTAATAAGTCCAACTTGAAATAATGTCATTCTCTTGTTCTCAAAATTTTTAAACACTCCTACGCCCAAGGCCCAATGGGCCCAATCCTACTAGGCCCAATTTAGGGATGTTACAAAAACACTAGATGTGAGATTTTGAGATTTGACCACATCATCACCTGAAAATTTTATATAATTTTTTTATTTCAAGTGATGATGTGGGACAACCTCAAAGTGCCTTATCATCAAAATTTTATATCTTTCAAGTTCAATGACTAAAATGGATCTAGTTGTTAAGTTCAAAGGTCAAATTGGACAAAAAAAATTATAGGTACCAAAGTGAACCTAACTGTCAAGTCCAAGGACCAAATATTATATTCTCCCTATTAAAAATAATAAATGCACCCAAATCGTTTATCATTGTATTATTTTTTTTCTATAACACATCAAAAAATTATCGAATGAAAATTCAATATTAAAATTCAGATTATGGTACACTCACGGCTTGTGTGAAAAACAAAATTATGTTATATATATTTGTAAAAGTTTATATAAATAATGAATGAGCTTTTAGTTGGATGATAAAGTATAAATGTGAACAAGAGATATTAGTTTAAATACTATTATGTGCGTAATTTTCTATTTTTATATAAAATGACAAAAAGAACCTCACACATGGTAGATTGTGTTGTATTAAGTATAGATAAGCAATCTAGAAAATAAATTCTATTATATGTGTGTATTCTTCTATTTTTTTATATAAAATCATAAAAATATCCTCAAAATGATATAATTTACTTCGTAAAATGATGATATTTTTATTTTTTCTCAACTGAATTGGTATCCAATTAAATCACGACACTAACATAATAAGAAACATTATAATAAATATAAATGGACTTGACTTTCTAGTTATTAATCTTCATTTACCACTGTTTTCAATTATATAAATTAAGGTTTTGTTTAATATTGCTTTAGCTTAATTAAAAAATTATTCTTATTTTTCCAAAGTGATAATTAACCCATTTTTGATCAAATGTACTTAAATTTAATTATTCTTACCTGTTTAACCCCCAAAATTAATTCTGTAGGAAAAAAATTATCCCTTCTCTTCACAAGGCTCGAAACTGCCCGAGTTGCCGCGATATCCTCTTCTGGGTATCGCGACACCAACATTGTAAACGAGATAAAATTGGACAAAAATGGTAGTCTTTGTTCACCCGATCTACCAATCACCCAAGACCTGTGTAGGGCAATTTTGGCAATGAAAATCCATCAAAATGCAGCTTAAAACAGCCAAATTTGGCTGAGGAGGAGAGCGGCACACATTAGCTTAGTTTTAACCTTAGTTTTCTCTAGGTTTTCTCTTAATTTTTTTCACTTTTTCTAGGGTTTATATTTCTCTTCTTCTTTCTTAGTTTTAGAGTTTATTTTCTACATATACTTCTTGTTCTTAATGTTTTTAGTGTTAGTTAAGTTAGTTATCACTATAGCTTAGGTTTATTTACACTTTCAGTCTTTATACCTTGGTTGTAAGACATTTTTAGATCTAGATTAATGTATTTCAATTTCTTTTTCTTTCAATCCACTAAAGTTTGTTATTTTTATGTTTATTGCTTTATATTTTCCCGTTGAATGCTTTCAGTTTCATGTTCTTTAAGTTTTCTTGCACAAACATCCAAACTTTTATATTTTTCTTAAGTTTTACTTTAATGACTTCTTTTCTTTTCATTTCCATGTTCATTCTCTTTATTTTCAGCATCAGTTGCTAAACCTAAAAGGGGGGTTGGTTGATGGAGATGTGGGTAAGCTGCTTTTTGGACTAAGGTCTAAATCGTAATAAATTAGACTAAATCAAATAGACTTAAAACCTTAGGAAGTGACTCCCTGAAGGGAATATCTAGGAAAGTGAGATTGAGAGGTAATCTTGTTGTGCATCCATTCATTAGTCTCGGATTAACTGGTGAGATTGAGAGATAAATCGGATTAATTCATCTAGGTCGATAAAATTGAGATTGAAAGATAAAATAGAGTCACTTAGTAATTTAAGCGATTTAAGTCCCTTGTTCGAGGACTGGCGAACCACATCGGAATCAACCAACAACCATTAGTAATTTATTTTGTTAATTTCTTAGTTTTGTACTCTTTGCAATTTAGTCCCTAGATTAGCATATTTAGTTTTCTTGCAAAATTTGATTGTTATGATTTGTCGTACTATAAAATCATATCTATAGCCGTTTAAACTCTAAAGTTTATGCTATCTATCAGTCAATCGTCACCTTTGGTTTGATCCTTGGAATATTAGGATGTTTTAATGTAACAGTACAAATATTACAACTGACCTATACGCTTGCAGTAAAGTTGCGGTTATAAAATTATTTTATAAGTTTTTTGTTTTTATGCGCACGTGCGAACGTGATCACCTTTTTTTTTGGGTTAGGCTCGATGTTGCTAGGGATACTTGAGGCGGCATTGGTTTGCAACACTTGGTGTCACGCCTCGAAATAAATAGGGTTAGATGAAATGATTAATCAAGAAATGAGCCTTAGGCTTGATGGTTAAGTGTAGTGCATTCTACCTAGAGGTCTTAGGTTCAAACACCTCCTTCCCTTTCCTTTTTTCTTTTAATTTCGCCCCTAAGGTTTCAAACCCTAGCTATTTAATCATTCTTTTCCTATTTGGACTAAGATTGCCTTTTTTCAAATTCTAGTAAAATTTCTCTTCATCTTCTTCTTCTATTTCTTTTCTTTTCCTCTTCTACACCATATTTTCATCTTATTGTTGTTGATTATTTTGCTTTCCCGTATCAAATCATCCCCCATTCAATCATTTTATCGATATTGTAATTACCATCAATAGCATCCATATATTTTCCAAGAAATAGTAAGTACACCTCGTTTTGATGATTAGATCTTGTATTTTCGTAATACTACTACCTGACACTAATCTTTCATTTGAATAATTAATCTTTTATAGATCTTGCCAAATATTTAATAATCTTGTGAAAATCTTGATACTGAATTTTAATCAATGCATATTTGTCATTGAAAGAATGAATTTAGGTGAATCGAATCAAATTTGATCATGGGAAGTATCAAACAAACTCATGGTGAAAGGTGTATGTCTTTTTCAAGTGAACCAGTGGTGATTGTGTATAGATTTAGGGTCACACTGTCCCCCTCATGGGCGTGTGGACCACATGGCTACCACACGGCCATGTACACCAGTAAAATTTAAAGACTTCATGAACCACACATCTTTAGGCTATAACACGGTTTGGTCACACGATCGTGTGACCCTTGTTTGAAAGTTTTACCTAGAAATTTATGATATGTTCAGTTTAGTCCTTATATATCCCTTGAATTGTTTTTAAAGTTTTAACTCGCTCAACTTAGTCCCTGATATTGTGTTTGTTCTGGAATTTGTGATTTAATAACTAAATTGCTACTGTTATATTGTATAAGATGTGAATGTCATGTGCCTTTTGTCAATGTGATATTGATATTGTTAGTGATAATATTATTACCGCCCTACTGAGTACATGTTAAGCATGTCTACTATTTCTGCACTATTCTGTTACAAAGCATGTCATATTGCATTGCATGGGGTGGGACGCTATGAACGGAGGAAGAGTGGCAGTTTAATAATATGCAAACAGTGGTGGTTCGTCCATAACCTAGTGGCAGTTTATCTGCAAATATTTTTATCTAGAAATACTGGTGGTTTACCCGTAATTCTTTTCACTAACAGTTTATCTACAAATCAATGGTGGTTTATCCACAATGCAGTGTGTTACAAATGGATGAGTTTTTGGGAACTCTTACTTTGGTGTGCAATGAAGTTGGGTAGGATCCTTTCTGATAAATCAAAATTGCATTGTCATTAATAAGCATGTGCATTCAAAACTGTGAATTCTGAAATATTATACTGATATGTTAATTTGAAAGTCCAATACTTTAAATTGCTATACGATTGTGATTATTCTAAGAATTGTTATTTTGTATGTTTTGTCTATTATTTTACACCGACTTTTTGTCTATTATTTTATACCAACTTTCTTATGATTGGACTCTGATAAACCGTAATATGAACATATTTTAACCCCACATTTAGCATACTTTTGGATGATTTAAGCCTTGAATTGTGGAATTTGGTGCTCTTAATTCTTTGTTTTCATGTTTTATACTTAGGAAAGCACCGGAGGATGAAAAGAACGAGAAACGGGGCCTAAAACAGAGTAAATGGGCTATATCACGAAAACAACACGGCCTGGGCCCAAGACCACACAACCATACCTCATTAACGGACCCGAACACGGCCTGGCCACGATTCACACGGGCGTGTGCCATGGGCGTGTCCTTGTCGTGACAAAGAAGAGTTTCATTTGCATTAGGGTACTTAGAGGCAAAGAAAGCCATTCCAAAAGCCTATATAAACACCCTAGAGGCCAACCTTCAAGGGGGCGTCCAGTTAGGCCGAAGAGCCGAGCCAGAGAGGCCAGAATTGTGGGATTTACTTGAATAAAGCCAGTTGATTCATCTCAAGAAGCTGGAGCTATACTCAAGACGGAAGATCTTCTCTTCAATTCCTTCAGGGGGTTTTAGGGTTTTTCTTATGTTTTGTTTTATATTTACTTCTGAGATGTATTCTTTTATTATTATGAACTAAAACCCTCAAATACCTAAGGGGGATGAAACCTAAGACGGATCTTGTTATTGTTTTCTGAACTATATGATAAATGCTTGATTTGTTCTTAATTCTTGCTTGATATTTCAGGATATTGATTCAAGTATTGATGTGCTTAGGCAGTGGAGCAAAAGTCCCTGCTTAAGAGTAGATCTAGCATAATTAAGCGGAGTTGATCGCAACCCTAGAAATAGGATGACGAAAATCTTCCGGATTAGGGTCAAACCTAATATGGGAGTCCATAGATCGAGTTAATGCAATTCTAGGGGTTTTAATTACAAATAGATTTCAATTAATCAACCTAGGGTTAGGCGTTAGTAGTCTTGAAAGAGGTATTAATATAAATTAGGGAATCCTACGGATCAAGTCAAGTGAATAAATCGTCTGGTTCAGAGTTAAATAACAAGTGAAGTCTGGGTGGATTCTTCCTCGGGTATTGTCTTAATCAATTGGTTTTTTCCCCCACAAGTATTTTCCCAATTCATTCTCTTTGTCTTTGCATCTTTAGCTTAATAGTTAGTTAATTTTAGATTAAATAATAAATCCCTTAATTCTTAGGCTAAATAATAAAAAGAAAGTTAGTATTAGTACTTTTGGTTCCTTTGGGTTCGACAATCCGGTCTTGCCACTAAACTATATTATTGTTCGATAGGTGCGCTTGCCTTAATCGTTGTCATAGTTAGTTTCTAGGCTCGATCATTCTTTTTATAAATTTTTAAGACTTTGACATAACGATCAAGTTTTTGGCACCGTTGCCGGGGAACAAAAATATTAAGAACGCTCAATTTTTATTACTTTAACCATTTTTATTTTTTCTATTTATTTTTATTTTGCTTTTAACTTTACTGATTTTCCTTCTTTTATTTGTTCTTCATAGGTACCTCTAGTTTATGACTAGGAGGAACCCGACGGGACCCCTGATTTATGACAGTGATATTGAAGGCACTGTTCGCTAAAATCGTAGAGAAATAATGCGCAACTTAAATTACATAGAAGAAGAGCAAGAAGTTGAAACCAATACCACCGAAGAGATGGCTGAGAATAATCCGCTACCTCCAGAGGTGGCCGACAATCATGCTCCTCAAACTATGTATGATTATGCTAAACCTAATTTAATAGGAACTGAAGCCTAACACAATTCAGATGATACAGCAATTTGTTCAGTTTGATGGTTTGCAGGATGAAGATCCAAACAATCACTTGGCAAATTTCTTAAAATTTTGCGATACTTTCAAAATAAATGGTGTTTCTGATGACGCCATCCATCTTCAGTTATTTCCCTTTTCATTAAGAAATAAAGCTAAAAATGGTTGCAGTCTCTTCCACGAGGATCAATCACTACATGGGATCAAATGATCAAAAAATTTCTGTTAAAATATTTTCCGCCGGCCAAAACGGCCAAGTTAAGGAATGATTTCTCTTCTTTTGTGCAGATGGACTTAGAAACACTTTACGATGCATAGGAGAGATACAAAGATCTATTGAGAAGGTGCCTACAGCATGGATTACCCTTGTGGCTACAGGTCCAAACTTTTTACAACGGGGTAAACCCTTCAACGAGGCAATTGATCAATTCACCCGCCAGCGGAACATTGAATAACAAAACACCTGAGGCTGCCTACAAATTCATTGAAGAGATATCACTGAATAACTATAAGTGGCAAGTCACAAGGACAAAGCCAACAAAAGCAGCCAGTGTTTTCAACCTCGATGCAGTAACCATGCTATCAAATCAGGTAGAGATGTTAAATAAAAAGATTGATGGTTTATGTGAGTCTTTGCAGATACACCCAATTATGCAGTGTAATACGAATGGAGGCCAGAGGAACAACACAGATTATCCACCTTACAACACAAGCGCTGAAAACGAACAAGTTCACTATATGGGTAACAATTTTTTACCTTAAAATAACCCTTATAGTAACATTCACAATTCAGGTTGGAGGAACCATTCAAACTTCTCGTGGGGAAGTCAAAGAAACCAAAGACAACAATCCTTCCTACAAGAAAAAAAGCCGAACCTAGAAGACATGCTGACAAAATTTATAGAGGTGTCGAAAACCCGTTTTCAAAATATCAAAACAATATTGAACAATCAACAAGCGTCAATTCAAGGGCTTAAGAATCAAATTGGGCAACTAACTAAGTTAGTTTCTGAAAAGGAACTAGAAAGTTTACTTAGGGAAAAAGAGCAGGTGAATGCAGTTACATTAAAAAGTGGAAAGGAGTTAGCTGAAACAAAGAAGAAGGTTCCGCATGAAATTGATAAGGCAAAGAATGATGAAGTTGAGAATGTAACACCGGTACGTGAAGAATGTAAACCACCAATCCCATATCCGGAAAAGTTGAAGAAAGACTGATTAGATGCACAATACGGTAAATTTCTTGAACTTTTTAAACAGTTACATATTAACTTACCTTTTGTTGAAGCTATTTCATAGATGCTGACATACGCGAAATTCCTAAAAGAGCTTCTAACAAATAAAAAGAAGTTTGAAGAGATATCAACAATGGAACTTAATGAAGAATGTTCAGCCATCCTTCAAAACAAGCTACCAACCATATTAAAAGATCCAGGAAGTTTCACTATTCCCTGTTTAATTGGTAGTTTAAATATTAAGAAAGCACTAGCTGATCTAGGTGCCAGTATTAACTTAATGACTTATAAAATGTTTAAGCAGCTTGGTCTTGGGGAACCAAAACCCACTAGGATGAATATTCAATTAGCTGACAGATCTATCAAATATCCTAGGGGAGTTATTGAAGATATTCTGGTAAAAGTTGATAAATTTATATTCCCTGTTGATTTTGTTGTGCTTCACATGGATGAAGACATTGAGATACCTTTAATTTTGGGATGCCCTTTTTTAGCTACTGCTAGAGCTGTTATTGATGTAGGTGATGGTAAACTCGCGTTAAGGGTAGGTGACGAGGAAATTATTTTCCAAATTTATGATGCTATGCAGTAGTCTAGAGAACAAGATGATTCTTGTTATTTTATTGATGCCATTGATCATTTTATTCAAGATTTTTTGCAGGAAATCATACATAACGACACGATGGAACTGTATTTTACCCAAGGTGAAGGGGAAGATGATGATACAGATGAGTTGAATTCTAATACATCTACCTCTAGACAAAAGAAAGAAGAGGACATTGAAATCAACGACGAACTAAAACAAAAACCCTCTATTGTTGAGCCACCAAAATTGGAATTAAAACAGTTACCAAAACACTTAGAATATGCATTCCTCGGGGATAATTCTACGCTACCAGTAATTATCTCTTCAGAACTGGAACCCAAAGAGAGAGACGAGTTTCTAAAGGTACTAAGGGAACATAAAAGAGCCATAGCTTGGAAAATTTCTGACATTAAAGGAATAAGCCCATCGTTTTGCACCCACAAAATTTTAATGGAAGATGAGTATAAACCATGTGTGCAACATCAAAGATGATTGAATACCAACATGAAAGAAGTTGTCAAAACTGAGGTAATTAAACTCCTAGATGCTGGAATAATTTATCCTATTTCTGATAGTACTTGGGTAAGCCTTGTGCAGGTCGTTCTAAAGAAAGGAAGCATGACTGTTGTAGCCAATGAAAAGAATGAATTAATTCCTACAAGAACTGTCACAGGTTGGAGAGTCTGTATTGACTATAGAAAGTTGAATGATGCCACCAGAAAAGATCACTTTCCTTTGCCTTTTATTGATTAGATGTTGGAAAGATTATCTGGGCATATGTACTACTGCTTCCTAGACGGACTCTCCGGCTACTTCCAAATCCCAATAGCCCCTGAGGATCAAGAAAAGACAACATTCACATGTTCATATGGTACGTTTGCTTATCATAGAATGCCTTTTGGATTACGTAATGCTCCTGCTACTTTTCAGCGCTGCATGCTGGCTATCTTTGATGAACTTGTGGAAGACATTATGGAGGTATTTATGGATGATTTTTCAGTATTTGGTAATTCTTTTCATCTTTGCCTTAAAAATCTAAAACGAGTTCTGATGAGATGCGAAGAAATGAATCTTGTTTTAAATTGGGAAAAGCGTCACTTTATGGTTCGATAAGGGATTGTGTTAGGACATAAAATTTCTAGTAAAGGGATTGAGGTAGAAAAAGCAAAGGTTGAAACCATAGAAAAATTACCTCCTCCTAGTTCAGTTAAGGCCATTAGAAGCTTTTTAGGACATGCTGGATTTTATAGAAGATTTATTAAGGATTTTTCTAAAATAGCTAAGTGATAAACCGTAATTATAACATATTTTAATCCCACATTTAGCTTACTTTTGGATGATTTATCCCTCAATTTATGTAAAAAGGTGCTCTTAATCCTTTCTTTTCATGTCTTATACCCAGGAAAGCACCCGAGGATAAAAAGAACATAAAACGGGCCCAAAACAGAGTAAATGGGCCATATCACGAAATCCACACGGCCTGGCCCAAATAGCACACGGCCGTGCCTTGACGAGCATCTAGAACACGGCCGGACCTCCAACTTACACAGCCGTGCCTCAACTTAGAAATCCGAACACGGCCTGAAGTCGAGCCACACGGGCGTGTGACATGGTCGTGCCTCTGTCGCTGGAAAGAGCAAATTCAGTCGAAAAAGGATACTTAGGGAGAAAGAATCGCATTCCAAGGGCCTATATATATCCCCTAAGTGCCACCTTTGAAAAGGGCGTCAAAGCTAGGCGAAAGAGCCAAGCCGAGAAGGTCAGAGTTGAGGGAATCACTCGAAGATAGCTAGTTGATCCATCTCAAGAAGCCGGAGTTATACTCAAGACGGCGGATTTCTCCTTCAATTTCTTCAGGGAGTTTTAGGGATTTCTTATGTTTTGTTTTATCTTTTCTCTTCAGATGTTTCTTTATTTGTCATGAACTAAAGCCTTCAGATACCTGAAGGGGATGAAACTTAGATGAATCTTGTTATTTGATTTCGGAATTATATGATAATTACTTAGTTTGTTCTTAATTATGTTGCTTAATCCAAATCTGATGGGCTTAGGTGGAGGAGGAATAGACCCTGCCTAAGAGTAGATCTAGCATAATTAAGCGAAGTTGATCGAACGCCTAGAGATAGGGTTACGAGATTTTTCAGATTAGGGTGAAACCTAATATGGGAGTCTATAGATCGATTTACTGCTATTCTAGGGGGTTATTATAAGCGAACAAGAGTTCCACTAATTAACCTAGGGTTAGACGTTATTCGCCTCTATGTTAGGGAGTCTCACGGATCAACTTAAGTAAAGAAATCATATGGTTTAGTGATAGGTAACAAGAGAAGTCTAAGTGGATTCTTCCTGAGGGTATCGTCGTAATCAACTGAGTTTTTCGTCAAGTTATTTTCCAATTCGTTTTTTTTTGTTTTGTGTCTTTAAGCTTAGTAGTCGTTAATTTAGGTTAAAGCAATTTCACTTTATTTTTAAAGCTAAATAATAAAAAAAAAAGTTAGTATTAGTACTTTTAGTTCCTTTGGGTTCGACAATCCAGTCTTGTTTAAGCTATACTACTGTTCGATAGGTACACTTGCCTTTAATCGTTGTCAGAGTTAGTTTCCAGGTTTGATCATTCGTTTTATAAATTTTAAAGCTCTGATTTCAGCGATCAAGTTTTTGGCGCCGTTGTCGGGGAACTAAAATATTAAGAAAACTCAATTTTTATTACTTTAGCCATAAATTGTTATTTTTCGCAAGTTATTTTTATTTTCTTTTTAGGTCAAATTTTAATTTTTGCTAATTTTTCTTTATTTCTTTCTTCTCCTAGCAGGTACCTCTAGTTTATGACTAGAAGGAACCCAAGAGGACCTTTGGTATACGATAGTGAAATCGAAGCTACCGTTCGTAGGACTCGCAGAGAAATCAGGTGAGCCCTAAATTACACAGAGGAAGAGCAAGAAGGTAGATCCAATCCTACTGAAGGGATGGACGAGAATAACCCACAACCACATGATGTGGGGGAACGTAATGCTCCACGTACAATGTTTGATTATGCTAAACTGCATTTAACAAGAGCAGAATCTAGTATTGTTAGGCCTGCTATAGCTGCTAACAATTTTGAATTAAAGCCTAACACAATACAAATGATTCAACAATTTGTTCAATTTGATGGTTTACAGGACGAAGATCCAAACATGCATATAGCTAATTTTTTAGAG
Organism: Gossypium australe; assembly: GCA_005393395.2. NCBI lineage: Eukaryota > Viridiplantae > Streptophyta > Magnoliopsida > Malvales > Malvaceae > Gossypium > Gossypium australe. The sequence goes on along the minus strand of CM016623.1, from coordinate 14,507,020 downwards.
TTTTGTGATACCTTCAAAATAAATGGCGTTTCTGATGATGCCATACGTCTTCGGTTATTCCCTTTTTCATTAAGGAATAAAGCCAAATAGTGGTTAAAATCGTTACCACGAGGGTCAATCACTACATGGGAACAAATGACAGAAAAGTTTTTATTGAAATATTTCCCACCGGCCAAAACGGCTAAATTACGGAATGATATCTCTTCTTTTGTGCAGATTGTAACACCTCCTACCCGTATTCGTTGTCAGAATAGGGTACAAGGCATTACCTGAGTTTACGATTTTTTTAATATAGCCCCTTTATAAATATCTAGCCTTCCCTGCAAATTTTAAACCGAGACCAATCCACATCAACCAATCCAATTCAACATATTTTCAAAATAGATTCATGCATATTTATAAGATAACATCAACAGATACCAAACCAAGGTTTGCTAGCCATTCCAATGGCTGACCTTACACTCATTTCATATTAACATTACTTTATTAGCTTATACATGCCATTGATTTCCAAAATAAAGTTTCTTTATATACCGAAATCTTGAGGCTGATAGTGTGATGTATCTCCTACCGAATCCGACCTCCGAGCTCTTAACACTAAAAAATAGGGGAAAAGGAAACAGGGTAAGCACTTTGTGCTTAGTAAGCCCATATAACAAGAATTATACTTACCTAATATTTTCAATACAATGCAATAAACATTCATATATCCATTCAATGCACTATTACCCTAACATGCACAAACTCAACTTTCAAGTTAGTCCAACAATTTCCATGTATTAGTAATATATATACCATGATTGATGAACTCATCAATACCATGATTTCCCATTCCCTTATTCTTTTTCCATATTTATCTCGTTGAATTTCTTGGAATTTTCGATGGATTTTCATAGGTACACTTTTAGTGTACAAATTCGGGTCCGTCAATTCATATTCATGTGCGCACATTTCTATTTTAGAGAGCACACTCCCGCGAACCTCATCTTTACAGCGGGATTACCAGTCCAGGCTAAATCCCCTGTAATATAAACTCATAGAGTATTGTCGGGATTACCAGTCCAGGCTAAATCCCCTGTAACGACAATTACTCTAATGAGCTTGGATCTGAATTACCAGTCCAGGCTAAATTCAGACCCTAATTCGGATTACCAGTCCAGGCTAAATCCATTTTCCACATATTCTTCGGGAGGGCTATATCAGGATAGGATCACCCGTCCGGGCTAGATCCTTTTTACCGTCAATTCATTTTCAGAGATCCATCGAATTTTCCTTTCATTCAACCGGGATTTCTTCCCATTTTTACCAAATATATCAATGTTTCATCAATTTTCATACAATGAACATTCAAATTATATTCACATCAATAACATACATTTCAAGCATTTAAGAATATAATTCAAGTTACATGAACTTACCTCGATACTAGTTCGTATATAAAATCTACTAATCCGGGACTTTTTCCTTTCCTCGATCTAGCTTCGTATTTGAGTTTTCCAGATTTGGTGCAAAAATTATGATATACCAGCTTAGAAAACCCTCCTATGGCGTTTTTGGCTGATGAGAGTAAAGAAAAATGAAGATATTTCTAGATATCTCAAATTAGTCCTAGTTTTATTTAGTAAATTTTGCTATTTTCCCATTTTACCCTTCTTTCAGTAATTCTCCTGATTTTTCTCAGCTTATGCCGCCCAAAATATCTCCTTTGGGCTTATTTGCTCTTTAGATCCCTTGTCATTTGACAATTGAGCTATTTAATCCTTCTAATAACTTTTACACCTTTTTCAATTTAGTCCTTTTCATTTAATTACCTACCCAAACGTTAAAATTTTCTAACGAAATTTTAATACGACATTACTAACATTTTATAAATACTTATAAAAATATTTCCTACTCAATTTTATGAGATCAAAGTCTCGATACATTGTTTTTACCCAATTCCTTCAATAATTCCTTTTTTTAACTAACTACTAAATCGATAAAATTTTTCTATCGATATTTTAATACGATTTTCCTATCATATAAATATTCATGCAAATATATTGAAATAAATTTCTCTTTAAATCGGATTTATGGTTGCGAAACCATTGTTCCGATAACCTTGAATTTAGGCCATTACAACTCCCCCCCTTTTAAAGATTTTCGTCCTCGAAAATCTTACCAGTAAAGAGGTTTGGGTATTGTTTTCTCATTGTCTCCTCCGGTTCCCATGTCACTTCCTCAATTCCATGCTTTTGCCATAATACTTTCACTAAATTTATCCTTTTATTTTTAAGCTCCTTTGTTTCTCGTGCCAATATCTTGACCGGTTCTTCACTGTAAGTCATATCCGGTTGAATCTCCACTTCCGTCGGAGAAATAACATGTGAAGGATCTGACCGATATCGTCGTAGCATAGATACATGAAAAACATTATGAATTCTATCGAGTTCCGGTGGTAATGCCAATCGATAAGCGACCGGTCTAATTCTTTCTATAATTTCATATGGCCCGATAAATCTTGGACTCAATTTACCCTTTCGACCGAATCGGAGAACTTTCTTCCAAGGAGACACTTTTAGGAATACCTTGTCACCGACCTGAAATTCAATCTCTTTTCGTTTAAGATCGGCATATGATTTTTGGCGATCGGAAGCTGCTTTTAAACTATCCCAAATAACCTTCACTTTTTCTTCTGTTTCCCGGATTAAATCAACCCCATGTATCTTCTTTTCACTGAACTCTGTCCAATATAATGGTGTTCTACATTTTCTACCATACAAAGCTTCATATGGAGCCATTTTAATACTGGACTGATAACTGTTATTGTAAGCAAATTCATTTAAAGGTAGATACCTCTCCCAATTACCTTCAAACTCTAGTATACAACATCGGAGCATATCTTCCAATACTTGAATTACACGCTCAGATTGGCCATCTGTCTGAGGATGAAATGCAGTGCTGAAATACAACTGAGTACCCAAGACTTCTTGCAATTTGTCCCAGAAACTAGACGTAAATCGGGGATCTCTATCTGATATAATGGAGACAGGCACTCCATGTAGCCTGATAATCTTAGATATGTACAGTTCAGCCAGTTTATCTAAAGAATAATCCATACATACCGGAATAAAGTGCGCTGAATTTGTCAATCGATCAATAATCACCCAAATAGCATCTTTTTTTCCTCGGAGACAACGGTAACCCCGATACAAAATCCATAGTGATTCTTTCCTATTTCCATTCCGGTATAGTAATTGGCTGAAGTAACCCCAAAGGTACCTGATGTTCAGCTTTAACTTGCTGACATATTAAACATCTTGATACAAACTTAGAAATATCACTTTTCATACTTGGCCACCAGTACGTCTTCTTCAAATTATTATACATTTTATTACTTCCCGGATGTACAGACATAATACCACTGTGAGCCTCGTGTAAAATATTCTGTATGAGCTCTGAATTCTTGGGTACACATACCCTATCTCTAAATAATAAACAACCATCAATCCCAACTTGAAATTCAGAATCAGTACCTGACTCACATTGTGCCCGTTTAACCTGTAACTTATCATCATTCTTCTGAGCTTCACATATTTGCTGTAAAAATGTCGGTTTAACTCTCAATTTAGTTATGATTGAACCATCATCAGTCAGTGACAACCGGGTATTCATAACTCGTAAAGCAAACAGAGATTTTCTTTTAAAGCATCAGCCACAACATTAGCCTTACCCGAATGATAATCAATAATCAAATCATAGTCCTTTATCAGTTCAAGCCACCTGCGCTGTCTCAAATTCAAATCTTTCTGTGTCATCAAATATTTCAAGCTTTTATGATCAGTATAAATATGACATTTCTCACTGTACAGATAATGCCGCCATATCTTCAGCGCAAATATAATAGTAGCTAATTCAAGATCATGTACCAGGTAATTTCTTTCATGTGGTTTAAGTTGTCTTGAAGCATAGGCTTTTACTTTACCTTCTTGCATCAAGACACAACCTAAACCATTCAATACTGGAGCTTTCATTAGTATATCTTTCAATTGGTTGAAACTCTGCTGACATTCATTAGTCCACTCGAACTTTACATCTTTCTGCAATAATCGAGTCATCAGAGAAGCTATCATAGAGAATCCCTGTACAAATCTCCGATAATAACCAGCTAAACCCAAGAAACTTCTAACTTCAGATACATTCTTCGGTGGACTCCAATTGACAATAGCTGAGATTTTACTTGGATCTACCCTGATGCCTTTGGCGGATACAATATGTCCAAGAAAACCCACTTCTCGAAGCCAAAATTCACATTTACTGAATTTAGCATATAACTGCTTCTCTCGCAGAATTTGCAACACAATTCTCAAATGTTCTGCATGTTCTTCTTCATCTCGAGAATAAACCAAAATATCATCAATAAATACTACCACAAATCTATCTAAGTACGGTCTGAATATCCGATTCATCAGATCCATAAATACTGCAGGTGCATTAGTCAGCCCAAACGGCATAACCAGAAACTCATAATACCCATACCTGGTTCTGAAAGCTGTCTTTGGCACATCTGACTCTTTTACCCGTAGCTGGTAATAACCTGATCGGAGATCAATCTTCGAGAATACTGTGGCACCTTTCAACTGATCAAATAAATCATCAATCTGGGGCAAGGGGTACTTATTCTTTATAGTTACCTTATTGAGCTACCGATAGTCAATACACAATCTCAAAGACCCGTCTTTCTTTTTCACAAACAGAACCGGAGCACCCCAAGGTGAATGACTCGGTCGGATTAAACCTCTATCAACAAGTTCCTGTAACTGTGTCTTTAATTCCTTTAATTCTGTAGTAGCCATCCGGTACGGAGCTATGGAAATCAGAGTAGTTCCCGGAATCAAATCTATAGAGAATTCCACTTCCCTTTCTGGTGGCAACCCTGGTAATTCCTCTGGAAACACATCAGAAAATTCGCATACCACTGGCACTACCTGTATCTTTGACTCAGATACCTTGGTGTCGAGTACATAAGCAAGAAAAGCATCATACCCCTTTTAAACATACCTCTGAGCAATAATAACTGAAATCACATCAGATAATCCCTCTGTCTGATCAGATTTAACCCGGAGTAATTCGTCATTCTGACACTTCAACACATTATATTTCTGTTTACAGTTTACTACTGCATCATGCTGAGTTAACCAATCCATGCCCAATATCACATCAAACTCATCAAATGGCAGTAACATTAAATCAGCCAGGAAACAATAACCTCTTACCATCAGTGGACAATTTTTACAAATTTTATCCACCAAAACAGATTGGCCCAGGGGGTTTGAGACTTTAACCACAAATTCAGTAGGTTCAATAGATAAATCTTTAACACATGCAAGCTTTACACATATATATGAATGCGTAGAACCAGGATCAATTAATGCAGTAATATCAGTGTCAAGTAAAGAAAATATACTAGTAATCACATCGGGTGCTGAGGCATCTTCTCTGGCACGAATAGCATATGTCCTAGCAGGTGCTCGTGTCTCAGTCCTGCCTGCAGTATCTTTTGTAGCTCCTTGGCTACCACAAACATTACTGGATGGTCGAGATGGTCTACCCCTCGAAACTGGATTACTCGGCTTCGATATCTATTCAGCTTCTTTTTCACCCCTTTCTGGACAATCTCTGAGGAAATGGTCAAAAGAACCACATCGGTAACAAGCCCCACTCTTAAATCGGCATTCACCAAAATGAGCTTTATTAAAATATTGGCATCTCGGCTTAGGGGTACCAACACTGCCAACACTGGTCACTGATGGAGTGGAAGGTCTTGGATTATTGCGTTGAGAACCTCGCTCTCTGTCCGAATACCCAGTGGCTGAGGTAGAACGATCCTGGTACTTCTTCAATTTCTTTGGAGCAGAAAATTGGGATTTTCCCATTGGTCTTTTACTAAAAATTCGAGCTTCCCTCTCAGCCTGTTTCTTTTCTTTGCTCAATTCTTCTGCTTTATAAGCTCGCTCTGCCAATGTAGCAAACTCTCAAATTTCAAGAATTCCGATAAGTAGCTTAATTTCTTCATTCAACCCTTCTTCAAATCGTTTGCACATTTCAGCTTCTGACTGTACCCATTCTCGAGCATATTTACTCAACCGAACAAATTCTCTTTCATACTCAGATACAGATCTATTGCCCTGTTTCAACTCAAGAAATTCTTTTCTTTTCTGATCAAGAAATCTCTGACTGATATATATTTCTTTTTTAACTCGGTCTGGAAGAATTCCCATGTAATTTCTTCTTTCGGAACAACTGAAGCTTTAGTATTCCACCAATGGTAAGCTGTGTCTTTTAGCAGTGAGACGGCACATTTCAAACATTCTTCTGGTGTGCAAGATAAATCCTCCAAAACCCGAGTAGTATTTTCTAACCAAAACTCAGCCCGTTCGGGATCGTCATCAACTGCTGCTCGAAATTGTTCGGCCTCATATTTTCGAATTTTATCAACTTGAGCTTTCCCTTTTCTGACAGATTCAGTACCTGTACCCTGTGGAATCTCGGGAACCGGTGGAGGAACAGGAGGGGAGCTTGAGTTTGCTGCACTGTAGGGTTAGTTCTTATGTACTGAGTAAACCATTCATTCATCATTTGAAAGAAGGCTATTATTGCCTCCTCCCTTTGACCCTCTATATCGGGCCTTCTATTGCTAGTTTCTTCATTTTGTACTGAAGCCGGAGCATGACTCCCAGCTTCCTCAGATTAAGCTCGGTCGGATGACATTACTATAAGAAAAACACAATTTAAATGGTCAAGAGATATCACACTATCAATAATAATTTAAATGGCATGTATAGCTAATCCGTATTTGTTATGTCGGTCCTAGAACTGGCTAAACCTGGCTCTGATACCAATAAATGTAACACCTCCTACCCGTATACGTTGTCAGAATAGGGTACAAGGCATTACCTGAGTTTACGATTTTTTTTTAATATAGCCCCTTTATAAATATCTAGCCTTCCCTGTAAATTTTAGACCGAGACCAATCCACATCAACCAATCCAATTTAACATATTTTCAAAATAGATTCATGCATATTTATAATATAACATCAACAGATACCAAACCAAGGTTTTCTAGCCATTCCAATGGCTGACCTTACATTCATTTCATATTAACATTACTTTATTAGCTTATACATGCCATTGATTTCCAAAATAAAGTTTCTTTATATACCGAAATCTTGAGGCTGATAGTGTGATGTATCTCCTACTGAATCCGACCTCCGAGCTCTTAACACTACACGATAGGGGAAAAGGAAACAGGGTAAGCACTTTGTGCTTAGTAAGCCCATATAACAAGAATTATACTTACCTAATATTTTCAATACAATGCAATAAACATTCATATATCCATTCAATGCACTATTACCCTAACATGCACAAACTCAACTTTCAAGTTAGTCCAACAATTTCCATGTATTAGTAATATATATACCATGATTGATGAACTCATCAATACCATGATTTCCCATTCCCTTATTCTTTTTCCATATTTATCCTGTTGAATTTCTTGGAATTTTCGATGGATTTTCATAGGTACACTTTTAGTGTACAAATTCGGGTCCGTCAATTCATATTCATGTGCGCACATTTCTATTTCAGAGAGCACACTTCCGCGAACCTCATCTTTACAGCGGGATTACCAGTCCAGGCTAAATCCCCTGTAATATAAACTCATAGAGTATTGTCGGGATTACCAGTCCAGGCTAAATCCCCTGTAACGACAATTACTCTAATGAGCTTGGATCTGAATTACCAGTCCAGGCTAAATTCAGACCCTAATTCGGATTACCCGTCCGGGCTAAATCCATTTTCCACATATTCTTCTGGAGGGCTATATCAGGATAGGATCACCCGTCCGGGCTAGATCCTTTTTACCGTCAATTCATTTTCAGAGATCCATCGAATTTTCCTTTCATTCAACCGGGATTTCTTCCCCTTTTTACCAAATATATCAATGTTTCATCAATTTTCATACAATGAACATTCAAATTATATTCACATCAATAACATACATTTCAAGCATTTAAGAATATAATTCAAGTTACATGAACTTACCTCGATATTAGTTCGTATATAAAATCTACTAATCCGGGACTTTTTCCTTTCCTCGATCTAGCTTCGTATTTGAGTTTTCCAGATTTGGTGCAAAAATTATGATATACCAACTTAGAAAACCCTCCTATGGCGTTTTTAGCTGATGAGAGTAAAGAAAAATGAAGATATTTCTAGATATCTCAAATTAGTCCTAGTTTTATTTAGTAAATTTTGTTATTTTCCCATTTTACCCTTCTTTCAGTAATTCTCCTGATTTTTCTCAGCTTATGCCGCCCAAAATATCTCCTTTGGGCTTATTTGCTCTTTAGATCCCTTGTCATTTGACAATTGAGCTATTTAATCCTTCTAATAACTTTTACACCTTTTTCAATTTAGTCCTTTTCATTTAATTACCTACCCAAACGTTAAAATTTTCTAACAAAATTTTAATACCACATTACTAACATTTTATAAATATTTATAAAAATATTTCCTACTCAATTTTATGAGATCAAAGTCTCGATACATTGTTTTTACCCAATTCCTTCAATAATTCTTTTTTCTAACTAACTACTAAATCGATAAAATTTTTCTATCGATATTTTATTACGATTTTCCTATCATATAAATATTCATGCAAATATATTGAAATAAATTTCTCTTTAAATTGAATTTATGGTTGCGAAACCATTGTTCCGATAACCTTGAATTTAGGCTATTACAGATGGATTTAGAGACATTATACGACGCATGGGAGAGATACAAAGATCTCTTGAGAAGGTGTCCACACCATGGTCTACCCTTGTGGCTACAAGTCCAAACTTTCTACAATGGTGTAAACCCTTCCACGAGGCAACTAATTGATTCAGCCGCCGGTGGAACTCTGAATAACAAGACTCCTGAAGCAGCCTACGAGTTCATTGAGGAGATGTCACTGAATAATTATCAGTGGCAGGTTACAAGGACGAAACCGACAAAATCAGCTGGAGTTTACAATCCCGAGGCGATAACCATGCTATCAACACAGGTAGAGATGATGAATAAAAAGATTGATAGTTTGTGTTCTTCGCAGGCACATCCAATCATGTAGTACGACGCAAGTGGAGCCGTGGCGAATCCTGAGTACCCACCCTACCAACCGGAAGCAGGAAGCGAACAGATGAACTATATAGGTAACAATTTCATATTTAATAATAATCCTTATAGTAACACTTACAATCTAGGTTGGAGGAACCACCCAAATTTTTCATGGGGAGGTTAGGGAAACCAAGGAAATCAAAGACAACAACCTCTTCAAAACTTCCAAAAGCAGCCCTATCCACAAGAGAAGAAACCAACCTTCGAAGAGATGCTGGCAAAATTTTTGGCAGACACTGAAAACTGTTTCCATAAAACTAAGACAACACTTAAAGATCAACAAGTGTCAGTTGAAAAACTTACTGAATCATTCGGGGAACTCTCTAAGTCAGTTGGACTACTTACTAAGATGATTTGTGAAATACGGGTAGAAATCTTTTCTAAATGAACAGAACAGGTAAAAGCAGTTACATTAAGAAGTGGAAAGGAATTAGTCGAACCAAAGAAACAAATCCCACACGAAGGTAACAAACCAAGAAATGAGGGAGTTGAGGAAGCAAATCCAGTACAAAATGAAAGCAAACCACCAATCCCATATCCAGTAAAGATGAAGAAGGAATGACTAGACGCCCAATACGGTAAGTTTCTTGAACTTTTTAAACAAATACATATTAACTTACCTTTTGTTGAAGCTATTTCACAGATGCCGAAATACGCAAAATTCTTAAAGGAACTCCTAACGAACAAAAGGAAGCTTGAAGAATTATCGACAGTGGAACTTAATGAAGAATACTCAGCCATCCTCCAAAACAAGTTACCAACCAAATTAAAAGATCCAAGAAGTTTTACTATCCCTTGTTTAATTGGTAGCCTGAATATTAAGAAAGCATTAGCTGATCTAGGTGCCAGTATTAATTTAATGCCTTACAATATGTTTAAACAACTAGATCTAGGGGAACCAAAACCCACTAGGATGAGTTTTCAGTTAGCTAATAGATCCATTAAATATCCTAGAGGAGTTATCGAAGATGTCTTGGTAAAAATTGATAAATTTATTTTCCCTGTTGATTTTGTTGTGTTAGACATGGTTGAAGACATTAATGTCCCTCTAATTCTAGGGCGTCCCTTTTTAGCTACTGCTAGAGCTGTTATTGATGTAGGTGACGGGAAACTTGCACTAAGGATAGGCGATGAGGAAATTGTTTTTCAAATTTATGATGCCATGCGATATTCAAAAGAACAGGATGATTCCTGTTATTTTGTTGATACTACTAATCATATCATTCAAAGTTCATTACAGGAAATCATCCATGACGACACGATGGAACTGTGCCAGACTCAAGAAGAGGGGGAAGAAGATGAAGGTGAAGAGATGAACTTGAATACATCTTCATTTCGACAAATGAAAGAAGAAAGCATTGGAAATAATGACGAAATAAAACAAAAATCTTCCATTGAAGAGCCACCCAGTCTGGAATTGAAATAGTTGCCAAAACACTTGGAATATGCATTCATTGGGGAAAATTCTACACTACCAGTTATTATCTCTTCAGAATTAGAACCCAAGGAAAAAGAGGAATTGATACAGGTACTAAGAGAACATAAAAGGGTCATAGCTTGGAAAATTTCTGACATCAAGGTTATAAGCCCTTCGTTCTGCACCCACAAAATTTTAATGGAAGAAGAATACAAGCCGTGTGTGCAACCCCAGAGACGGCTAAACCCTAACATGAAAGAAGTAGTCAAAGCCGAGGTAATTAAACTTCTAGATGCAGGAATAATTTATCCTATTTCTGACAGCACTTAGGTAAGTCCTGTGCAAGTAGTTCCAAAGAAATGAGGCATGACAGTGGTGCCCAATGAAAGGAATGAGTTAATCCCTACAAGAACAGTTACAGGATGGAGTGTCTGCATAGACTATAGAAAGCTGAACGAAGCCACCAGAAAAGATCATTTTCCTCTACCCTTCATAGACCAAATGTTAGAAAGACTATCCGGACATATGTACTACTGCTTCTTGGACGGACTCTCCGGCTACTTCCAAATCCTTATAGCTCCTGAAGATCAAGAGAAGACAACATTTACATGCCCATATGGTACGTTTGCTTATCGTAGAATGCCTTTTGGATTATGTAATGCTCCTGCTACTTTTCAGCGTTGCATGTTGCAATCTTTGACGAACTCGTGGAAGACATCATGGAGGTATTTATGGATGATTTCTCAGTATTCAGTAATTCTTTCCATCTTTGCCTTAAAAATTTAAAACGAGTTTTAATGAGATGTGAGGAAACAAACCTTGTTTTGAATTGGGAAAAATGTCACTTGATGGTTAGAGAAGGAATTGTGTTAGGACATAAGATTTCTAGTAAAGGAATTAAGGTAGATAAAGCAAAGGTTGAAACCATAGAAAAACTACCTCCCCCTAGTTCGGTTAAGGCTATTAGAAGTTTTTTAGGACATGCAGGGTTCTATAGAAGATTTATTAAAGATTTTTCTAAAACAGCTAAGCCTTTGACAAAATTACTGGAAAAAGATGTTCCTTTCGATTTCAATCAGGAATGTTTAGATGCATTTAATGTCCTTAAGGATAAATTAATAAATGCTCCGATTATAATTACACCTGATTGGAACTTACCCTTTGAACTAATGTGTGAAGCAAGTGATTTTGCAGTAGGTGCAGTTTTGGGACAACAAAGAGACAAGCATTTTCAGCCAATTTTCTACGCTAGCAGAACATTAACACCCGCACAAGAAAACTACACCACCACAGAAAAAGAATTGTTAGCTGTAGTTTTTGCTTTTGATAAATTTAGATAGTATCTAATATTGTCTAAAGTTGTCGTTTACACTGACCATTCAGCTCTTCATTATCTTTGAAACAAACCTGATGCAAAACCCAGACTCATACGATGGATTTTACTCTTACAGGAATTTGACTTGGAAATACAAGATAAGAAGGGAGCTGAGAATCTTGCATCGGATCACCTTTCTAGACTTGAAAGTTCACATACCAAAGAGCTTGATGAAAGTGAAACGAACGATTTGTTTCCCGAAGGACAACTCTTTTCTATAACACATTCTGAGGTACCATGGTTTGCAAATACTGCGAATTATTTAGCAGCTAACATCTTGCCAAAAAACTTAACACATCACCAAAAGAAGCAATTCTTTGCTGATGTGAAAAATTATTTTTGGGAAGATCCTTTTTTTTCCGCATATGTGCAGATCAGGTAATTTGAAGATGCATTACAAAGGCAGAAGCAAGCAAAATCCTGGAACATTACCATTCAGGACCTTCAGGAGGACACTTCAGTGGTATTAAGACAGCACACAAAATACTCGAATCAGGTTTTTATTGGCCCACTCTATTTAAAGATGCCAACAAGTATGTTACCTCGTGTGATAGATGCCAAAGAATAGGTAATATTTCTAAACGCAATGAAATGCCTCAAACATATATGTTGTCATGTGAAATATTTGATGTATGGGGTATTGATTTTATGGGACCATTCCCTAGTTCGTTTGGAAACAATTACATCCTAGTGGCAGTTGATTACATGTCAAAATGGGTAAAAGCGGAAGCTTTACCTACCAATGATGCCAGGGTAGTAGCTTAGTTTCTCAAGAAACTGCTTTCCAGATTTGGGACACCTAGAGCCATCATTAGTGATAGGGGTACTCATTTCTGTAATACTCAATTTGAAAAAGTTCTAAAGAAATATGGAGTATACCATAAGACAGCTACCCCATATCACCCTCAAATCAGTGGGCAAGTTGAGGTAGCAAACCGAGAACTTAAGTGCATCCTAGAAAAAACGGTTGAATCAAACAGAAAACATTGGGCATTAAAAGTAGATGATGCTTTATGGGCCTATAGAACAACATTTAAAACACCTCTAGGGACATCCCCATACAAACTTGTATACGGGAAAAGCTGTCATCTACCATTCGAATTAGAACACAAAGCTTTTTGGGCAATAAAGTTTTTGAATTCTGATCTTAAGGTTGCAGGAAAGAAAAGAATGATGCAGATGAACGAGCTGGACGAATGGAGAACTGAAGCCTACGAGAATTCAAAACTATACAAGGAAGCAACAAAGCGATGCCATGATGCTCGTCTCAAGAGATCAAGACAATTCGAAGTAGGGGACTTGGTCCTGCTATACAACTCGAGGCTTAAACTATTTCCGGGAAAACTGAAATCAAGATGGTCAGGTCTATTCATGATCAAAACAATTTTTCCATATGGCACAATCGAGGTAACTCATCCCACTAAAGGCACATTCAAGGTAAATGGTCACCGATTCAAAATTTATAATGGTGCAGATTTTGAAAATATGAGAGAGGAGCTTCTGCTCCATGAACCTTCTTTTAGAACCGAAAACAAGGAAAGTCTGGCTTAAGACTATAAACAAGCGCTTTCTCGAGAGGCAACCCGAGCAGTAACTCACTAACATTTTATTTTCATTTCTAACACCACACTAAAGATTAGTCCAATAGAACTGCAGGTTCTTAAACACGGCCTTGCACACGGGCATGCCAATGGCAGTGTGCAAGACAGGGGACGAAACACGGGCTTGCCAGTAGCCGTGCACAAACAGGGAAAAATTTCTTTCTTCAACACGGGCTACGATACCAGGCCACGCCCGTGCTAGCTACCCGTGCGAGGTCACTGACTTGTTGACCACGGGTTGAACAAACCCGTGCTTCATAACCGTGTGAAGCTACTGACTTACACACCACGGGCCAAACACGGCCATGCCCAACGACCGTGCGAAGTTACTGATTTGCCAAGCACGCGCCATACACGCCCGTGTTACCCCACCGTGCCAACATACTGACTTGTCGAACACGGGCGTGCCCATGTAACCACGGCCGTGCCAAAAACCCTGAACGCGCCCAAAATCTGGAAATTGCGAAAAGCACGTGCTATTTAAATATCACACGGACATGGCGATTGACTGTGCCCCTTCCCCTTTATAACAAAATTTAACCGTCTCTTCCCCAAAACCTAAACCTAAAATCAGATTTTAACACCCTTCCTCCCAAATCCAGCCGCACATGCATTCTCCTCTACCTAAAACCGCCTCCCCTTGCCATTTCTCTCCAAAAACCATCCAAAAATCGCTTGCGCGCCCGTACCACAACCGTGCTACCAAACGCCACGCCCCTGCCACCGCCGTGTTCGTGCTGCAAAAACCCGCACCACCGCCGTGCTCCGCCCGTGCCTGATCGTCTCACACCATCACAACCCCTGGTTCCCTTCACTACTTCAATTTCTTGACTCAAAACTTGATAAATATTATGTCATTTTGTTTTTTTACTTTTGTTTAGTATTAGGCAAGATTTATATTTAGAGATTTCTCTCAAAAACTCATGAATGTTTAGTAAAAATCTTTGATGAATTGGGTGCTGATTGACTTCATTTTAGGAATAAACTTTTGTATTTTTGATATATTTCTTTGTTTGAAAGAATCACTGTTGTCAGATAATATCCCCTGATTACCATTTTGCTTGATTTAGTAAGAAATACTTTGGTTATATTATTGTTAAGGAACTTGCTTTATATTTGATTATTTTTTTCAGGTACCATGTCAACTTCACGATCCAAACGATCCACAACAGCCCCAAGCAAGAAAAGAAAGGGGCCCAAATCATCCTCCGCAAGTGCCTCTTCCGAGCTTCGACACCCATTCCTCAAATTTCCTCAAGCAGCTTAAGAAGAGGGATACAAAGCAATCCGAGATAGACCCCTAGGCACCGGTAGGTGCATCGATTGGAACGCAGTGGGGCAAGTGGGGCTCACAACTGATATTCGAGCCCTCCTTTCAACCGACCCATGAGAGCAGTTCTTCTCAATCGTCGAACCCACATACTTGGAGCTCACACTCGAATTCTGCACCACTTTCAAATTGCAGACAGTGATGGGACAGTTCGACAACCCGGGTACCATCCATTTCCGTTTAGGGGGCACAGTACGTCGATTGAGCGTACCACAATTTGGTGTAACTCTCGGACTGTATACACCAGAATTCATAGAAGAAAACCCACTCTCCGGGTTAAACCGCCAGCTGCACTGCACTCCACTCAGTTGCTGGCGCAACCTAGGCCCCACCACAAGCAACTACGACCCCAGTCGCTCTAAGGCGACAGCGCTTCCCCTACCCCTAAGGTATATTCACGCCATTCTTGCTCACACCATCACAGGAAGACGTGAAAGCACACGTGTGGTAAACAAGCACGACGTCTACAACTTATCGTGCATGTCAAAAGGGCATGTTTTCGACCTGGCATATTTCATCTCATGTGCAATTGAGCACCAGACAGAACCACACAAGAAGGGGATTTTATCAATGGGGCCGTACATAACGAGGTTGGCTCGACACTTCAACCTCCTTAACACCGACGATCAGATCACCTCCCTCACACTGATGGGTAACATGGTACCTCAAGGCATCCAGACGATGCTACACATGAGGATGATTAAACATCGTTGAGGGACCGACCCCTCTCAATACCGATTAGCGACATCAACAGACGAAGGGGAACCCGAGGACATTACTGATGATGTCCCACAACCATCACAGAAGGCATCGATACCGCGCCAACGGCCATCCCATGAAGCAACCTCATTGGCACATATCTCTGCACGCCTCGACCAGTTCGAGCAGTATTTCGTTGAAAATACTCGACGCTTTGATGGAATAGAGGCAACTCTTCAACAAATATGCCAGCACCTCCACATTTCACCACCACCGGACCCAACCAATGATGAAGACCTCTGAGTCCTCTTAAATTGTTATCTTTAATTATCTTTTCTTTATTTTAAAGTTTTTCATACTTTATTTTATTTTATTTTTAGTTGTTAATTGAACTCCTTTTGCACACCTTTATCATTGGCTATCTAACTATTCTAGCATCCCTAACACATATCTATTACACCAACAAGATTGTTAACTAGTGACTTTGCAGAATAAATCATACACTCCACATACACACACCCATAACCAGAAGAAATTCAATAAATCACCTGACGCCACGTATTCTCCACATCCTCTAAGGACCTCATCCGAAATTCAAGAAGTAACACTTTCCCTCCTCTCTTTTGATTAACTACCAATTGTCATTATCTTTGTACATTGAAGACAATGTACATCTTAAATGCGGGGGGGAGGGGGGGTAAAAGTGTCAAACTTTTTGCATTTTTCTCAAATCCCTGAATTTAGTCTTGTTTTTAAGTAAATTTTTCATATTACTAATTAGGATGAAATTTCTGATGATTTATGATTCTTAGTGACATGTTTTAGATTAAGTCATTGATAATTGTGTATTGATGATAAATTTTAAAGATACTAGAGAATTAAGCATGAAAAGTCTAATTTTCAGAATAAAAATCTTTGCTAGGTTGATTAACCTAAATTTGAATATTGCTTTGAAATTTGAAATTTATGAGATTGATGTCAAAACACCTATAATTTTTGTGAGATTTTGAGCCTTATAAAGCATATATTCTTTTCCATGCTCACCTTTTGATTATGAGTGTGTCAACTTTGAACTGTTATTCTAGAACTTGCCTCTTTTATACATGTTGAGACCACATTTATGATTTGATATACAGAGATGATAAAGGCACTTAGGACTTAACCCACTCACTCCACTAAAAAGCCTACCGTCATAAATTAACCCCTAGTGAACCCCGTTGATCCTAACAACCCTTTTTATTGACTCACCCAGTAATAACCCAAAAACCCCTTTGTATTTGTTATCACCATTCCTTTTTAACTACCCTTTAATCGAGATATGATTTGATTAGTTACCAAATTAAATCAGAGCATGAGTTGAATTCATCCAATATTATTATTAGTTTGTTCTAAAAAAAAGTCGAAGTATATCCAGTACTAGTGGTGAGCTTATACAATTAAAGTTTAAATTCCGAAAGAAAAGCTCGTATTGTTAGGATTATTATTATCAGTTGATGTAAATATTATTTCGGTATTCATTAGGTAGGTACTTGTCAATTCAATCTCAATTCTAACCTCATAATTTCAGCCTTTATCCACACCTTAACCTTAGCCCCGTTACAACCCTAACAAAGACCTTTTGATCTGTTTATCATCTCATTTTACAGTGGTGGAGATTTGATTTTCAGGCAAGCCTATGGGATTAACTTTTCAGGTTCGACATATGAGTGCTTCTTTTCCTAAAACTTAAACACTTTGAGTGATTGGAGTGAATTTATAGTGAGGATGTCAACCCTTGTCAATTTCGAATCAAAGGTAATATTTCAGGTAAGGGGAAACACCTACGTTTTCAATTACAAATGAATGACTTATCATTGTTTGAATCTTTAGGAATCTTTGAATTGAATTATCCATGTATAAATTATCTATGAATTATGATGAGGCATTGTTGATAGGAATTGTGAATTATGGAAAGTTCGTTTTAATTGTATGTTGAGAATTTTGCTTGAGGTCAAGCAAAAGCTTAAGTGTGGGGGTATTTGATAAACCGTAATTATAACATATTTTAATCCCACATTTAGCTTACTTTTGGATGATTTATCCCTCAATTTATGTAAAAAGGTGCTCTTAATCCTTTCTTTTCATGTCTTATACCCAGGAAAGCACTCGAGGATAAAAAAAACGTAAAATGGGCCCAAAATAGAGTAAATGGGCCATATCACGAAATCCACACGGCCTGGCCCAAATAGCACACGGCCGTGCCTTGACGAGCATCTAGAACACGGCCGGACCTCCAACTTACACGGCCGTGCCTCAACTTAGAAATCCGAACATGGCCTGAAGTCGAGCCACACGGGCGTGTGACATGGTCGTGCCTCTGTCGCTGGAAAGAGCAAATTCAGTCGAAAAAGGATACTTAGGGAGAAAGAATCGCATTCCAAGGGCTATATATATCCTCTAAGTGCCACCTTTGAAAAGGGCGTCAAAGCTCGGCCAAAGAGCCAAGCCGAGAAGGTCAGAGTTGAGGGAATCACTCGAAGATAGCTAGTTGATCAATCTCAAGAAGCCGGAGTTATACTCAAGACGGCGGATTTCTCCTTCAATTCCTTCAGGGAGTTTTAGGGATTTCTTATGTTTTGTTTTATCTTTTCTCTTCAGATGTTTCTTTATTTGTCATGAACTAAACCCTTCAGATACCTGAAGGGGATGAAACTTAGATGAATCTTGTTATTTGATTTCGGAATTATATGATAATTACTTAGTTTGTTTTTAATTATGTTGCTTAATCCAAATCTGATGTACTTAGGTGGAGGAGGAATAGACCCTGCCTAAGAGTAGATCTAGCATAATTAAGCGGAGTTGATCGAACGCCTAGAGATAGGGTTACGAGATTTTGCCGGATTAGGGTGAAACCTAATATGGGAGTCCATAGATCGATTTACTGCTATTCTAGGGGGTTATTATAAGCGAACAAGAGTTCCACTAATTAACCTAAGGTTAGATGTTATTCGCCTCGAGAGAGGGTTTAATATACGTTAGGGAGTCTCACGGATCAAGCTAAGTAAAGAAATCATATGGTTTAGTGATAGGTAACAAGAGAAGTCTAGGTGGATTCTTCCTGAGGGTATCGTCGTAATCAACTGAGTTTTTCGTCAAGTTATTTTCCAATTCGTTCTTTTTGTCTTGTGTCTTTAAGCTTAGTAGTCGTTAATTTAGGTTAAAGTAATTTCACTTTATTTTTAAGGCTAAATAATAAAAAGAAAGTTAGTATTAGTACTTTTAGTTCCTTTGGGTTCAATAATTCGGTCTTGCCTAAGCTATACTACTGTTCGATAGGTATACTTGCCTTTAATCGTTGTCAGAGTTAGTTTCCATGTTTGATCATTCGTTTTATAAATTTTAAAGCTCTGATTTCGGCGATCACTAAGCCTTTAACGAAACTACTAGAAAAAGATGTACCTTTCAATTTCGATCAAGAATGTTTAGATGCATTTAACATCCTCAAAGATAAATTAATAAATGCTCTAATTATAATTGCACCTGATTGGAATTTACCCTTTGAACTAATGTGTGATGCGAGCGATTTTGCAGTGGGTGTAGTTTTGGGACAGCGAAGGGACAAGCATTTTCAGCCGATCTATTACACTAGCATGACATTAACGGCTGCACAAGAAAATTACACCACCACGAAAAAAGAATTGCTAGCTGTGGTCTTTGCATTTGATAAATTTAGACAGTATTTAATATTGTCTAAAGTTGTCGTTTACACTGACTATTCAGGTCTTCGTTATCTCTTAACAAAAACCGATGCAAAACCACGACTCATAAGATGGATTTTACTCTTGTAGGAATTTGATCTAGAAATTCACTATAAGAAAGGAGCTAAAAATCTTACAGCAGATCATCTATCTAAGTTTGAAAATCCACATATTAAAGAACTGGATGAGAGGGAGATAAATGACTCATTTCCTGCAGAACAATTATTTGCTATTTCTAACTCTGAGGTACCCTGTTTGCAGGCATTGCAAATTACCTAGCTGCTAACATCCTACTAAAAAGGTTAACACATCATCAAAAGAAGCGATTCTTTGCTGATGTGAAAAACTATTTTTAGGAGGATCCTTTTCTTTTTCGTATATGTGCAGATCAAGTAATTCGAAGATGTGTTATAAAAGTAGAAACAAACAAGATCTTAGAACACTGCCATTCAGGACCTTCAGGAGGACATTACAGTGGGATCAGGACAACACACAAAATACTCGAATCAGGTTTTTTTTTGGCCTACCTTGTTCAAAGACGCTAACAGGTATGTTGCTTCTTGTAATAAATGTCAAAGAACAGGTAATATCTCTAAACGCAATGAAATGCCTCAAACATACATACTATCATGCGAAATTTTTAACGTATGGGGTATTGACTTTATGGCCCCATTCCCTAATTCATTTGGGAATAAATATATTTTAGTAGCAGTAGACTACATGTCAAAATGGGTGGAAGCTCAAGCTTTACCTTCTAATGATGCCAGAATGGTAGTAAGATTTCTTAAGAAACTCTTTTCTCGATTTGGCACACCCAGAGTAATTATAAGCGACAGGGGTACTCATTTTCGTAATACTCAATTTGACAAAGTCTTAAGGAAATATGGAGTACACCACAGAACAGCTGCCCCTTATCACCCTCAAACCAACGGACAAGTAGAAGTAGCAAATCGAGAGCTAAAGCGTATTCTAGAGAAGACAATTAAATCAAACAGAAAAGATTGGGCATTAAAAGTAGACGATGCTTTATAGGCTTATAGAACAACATTTAGAACGCCCATAGGAACATCCCCATACAGACTTGTCTACGGAAAAAGTTGTCACCTACCATTTGAATTAGAACATAAAGCTTTTTGGGCTATAAAATTTCTAAATTACGATCTTAAAACTACAAGTGAGAAGAGGATGATGCAATTGAACGAGTTAGATGAATGGCGAGCTAACGCCTATGAGAATTCACGACTATACAATGAGGCAACAAAGCGACGCCATAATGCTCGTTTAAAACAACCAAAGCAATTCAAAGTAGGAGATCTAGTTCTGTTATACAATTCAAGGCTCAAATTATTCCCTAGGAAGTTGAAATTAAGATGGTCAGGCCCTTTCGTGATCAAAACTATCTTTCCCTATGACACAATCGAGGTAACCCATCCAAATTATGGCACATTCAAGGTAAATGGGCAATGACTAAAGATTTATAATGGTGAAGATTTTAGGGATATAAGAGAGGAGCTTCAGCTCTGTGAACCTTCACAGGGAAAGTCTAACTTAAGACTATAAACGAGCGCTTCTTGGGAGGCAACCCGAGTACTAACCCCATTAGTTTTACTTTTATTTTTTTCCTTTTTTAGCATCCAACTATAAACTAACCACAAAAGTGTAGGTTTCTCCACCCACACAGCCTCACACATGGCCGTGTCAGTAGCTGTGTGGATACCATGAATAGGTACATGTGTGTGGCAAAGAGGGTGCAGAAACATGGCAAAATTTTTCCCAAGCCACGAGCTCTGACTAAACGACACGGCCGTGCTACGCGACCGTGGTCGAAACTGACTAATGGACACAGACATGCAACACGCACGTGCATCCAAACCGTGGTCGATCCTAAGTAAAGGATGCGAACGTTAAACACACCCGTACTCTAAGGCTGTGGACGAAACTAACTTGTGAAACATGGGACCATTGACACGGGCGTGGGAGAAACGAACAATGCCAGGCACGCCCGTACAATACGGGCGTGGAACACAACATAAACGCGCCTGAAATGAAAATTTTCGAAAAACACGGGCTGAATAAAGGGAACACGGGCGTGGCCCCTGACCTTGTCCCCCACCCCTATTTAAAGAAACCAACACCCGTCTCCCTCAAAATTTTCCCCAACCCCCCAAAACCCTAGCCATTTCTCTCCAAAACCACTCCCCCATTCCGACCACCAGCAAGATCCTCTCCTCCATTGACTTCCCCTATCCCTTATTTCTTTCTCTCTTTCACATACACATAGAAAACCAGTCCACGCCCGTGCAGATGGAACACACGCCCATCCAAAACTACAACACAGTCATGTTCACCCTACTATTTGCAGCACATGCCCGTGCACCACCGCTCAACGCCCGTGCGCTTCGCCAAAACTCCACCGGTCACCTCTCCTTTTCACATTTTACTCCATTGAACTAAATTATCACTTAGATTTTATTTAGTTTCTAATTAGTTTTCTTTATTATTGCTAAATATTAGTTTTATTCATTATTAGATTGATTTATTCATTTAGTCGTTGTTTGAGTAATAACGATTAGTATTTATGCAAAATATTAGTTTTTTTCCCTCTTATCGTGATTTTTGTCATTGTTATATTTTTTGATATGGTTGGATTCTCAAATGTTATGTAATATGCCTTGGTTGGAAATGTTGCTTGAATCGTTGATTATCGGTTATTTTTAGGACCATAATGTTATCGTCCCGAGGTAAGAAAACTGCAGTCCCTAGTTCTAAAAAAAGAAAGGGACCCAGTTCGTCATCAGCCAGCGCAACCACCAAAGTACAACATCTATTTTTACAATTTTCTCCAAGATATCAGGAGGACCTTTATAAGATACTTCGTAAGCGACCCCTCGGTACAGGGAGGTGCATTGATTGGGCCGCTTTGGAGCACGTCCAACTAGCCGAAGATGTACGGGCTCTTCTGACTACCAATCCATGGGACCAATTTTTCAATATCATCGAACCCACATATCTAGAGCTCACTTTGGAGCTATGTTCCACTTTCCACCTTCAGACGGTGATGACGCGCCACGATGACCCCGGCACGATCCAATTCCGTTTAGGAGGCATGGTACGAGAACTAAATGTACCGCAATTCGGGGCTGCATTGGAACTCTAGGCCGATGAATTTATAGAGGATAATGATCTCGCGACGCTCTATCGCCATATCCACAACACCCCCACGAGATGTTGGTACAATATAACACCCCACAATGCCTCATATGACCCTAGTCGCTCTAAGGCGACGGCTCTCGCCCCATCATTGAGGTACGTACACGCTATTTTAGCCCATACACTGACAGGTAGGCGAGAAAGCACCGGTGTCGTCAACATTCACGACGCCTACTTCCTATGGTGCATGACAAACGGGCACGTGTTCGACCTAGCCTATTTTATAGCTCGTGCTATTCAACATCAAACGGAGCAACATAGGAGGGGGTCATATCGATGGGTTCATACATCACACGCTTGGCTAGATATTTCGGGCTCCTCAACACCGCCGCTCAGATCTCCTCCCTCACACTGATAGGTCAGATGTCCCCACAAGGCATCCAAGTGATGCTACACATGAGAATGATCTAACGTCAACGTGGGACCAATCCTCCCCAATATTGACTAGCACCTACCACTGAAGAAGAGGATCCTGAGGACGCTACTGACAATGTCCCACACCCACATGAGGAACCACAACCGAGCCATCGCCCAGCTCATACAGCTGCTTCACTTTCTGACATCTTTGCACGTCTCACTCAGTTTGAGCATTACTGTACTCAACAATTCAATGACACTGCTCGACGATTCGATGGCATTGAGGTGACTCTTCAGCAGATTTGTCATCACTTTCACATATCGCCACCTCCACCACCTCGTGACCTAGCCGATGACGAGGACCTTTGAGTCCTTTGATTTTATTTATGTTTCAGTTTTCAATTTTAGTTTATGTTTAGCTTATTTTCGTTTTTAATTAAAACTTTTTTTTGCCTTTCTTGTTTAAAACTCTTATTAGTACAGTTTTATTTCTTTTATCATTGGCTGTCTAATTCTCGAGTATCTCTAACAACATTCATTAAATAAATACTCCCTAAACATCTAACTGATAACCTCGCAGTTTAAAAGGTTCAAATTGCCACTTCAAGAACGAACACAGCACCGGAGTATACACCACCACATTCACCCATGCCTAAATCATCATCACTAGCCATCCTCCAAGGATTTCATCCAACATTCAGGGAGTTTCACTTCTCCCTATCTTTTGATTTTCACACTATATTGTTATATATATCTTTGTACATTGAGGGCAATGTACATCTTAAGTGTGGGGGGTGAATATTTATTTCGAAAAAGTGCCTAACTTTCTGCATTATTCTCAAATCCCTGAATGATATCTTATCTTTAAGTAATTTTCTCATATTACAAATTAGAATAAAATTTCCTTTGATTCATGATTTTTATTGATATGTTTTGGATTAAGTCATTGATAATTGTGCAGTGATGATTTAAACGTTAGGAGACTAGATAATCAAGCATGATAAAGTTTATTTTCAAAAAAAAAATTAAATTTTGTTAGGTTGTCTACCTGAATCTAATTATTACCTTAAGCTTGAAATTTACAAGGTTGACATCAAAAACCCATAATTTTTGTGAGATTTTGAGCCTTTTAGAGCATACATCCTTTCGTGCTCACCTTGTGATTATGAGTGTGTCAACATTGAGCTGTTATTCTAGAACTTGCTTCGATTATACATGCCGAGACCACATCAATTGATTTGATATATTGAGATGATAAAGGAACTTAGGATTTAACCCACTCACTCCACTAAAAGCCTACCCTCACAATTAACCCCTAGTGAACCCCTTTGATCCTGACAACCCTTTTTATTGACTAACCCACTAATATTAACCCAAAAACCCAGTCTGTATTTGTTATCACCATTCCTCTTGACCACCCTTATATCGAGATTTGATTTGATCAGTTGCCTAACTATAATCTTTAATTCAGTAGTTATATTTTATTATGACTTGATTTGTTCTTTAAAAAAAATGAAGTATATTCAATATCAGCTCTATGTAATTGAGCTTATACGTTTAAATTCCACATCTTGAGAAGGAGCTCATGTTATTAGTATTACAATTTTTTAGTCGATGTAATTATTTAGGAGTAATTCATTTCTCTAGTTAGGTAAATTGTCAATTCAATCTCAATTCTAACCCTCTAATTTAGCCTTTATCCATACCTTTAACCCGAGCCCCATTACAACCCTTTTTAAAGACCTTTTGATTTGTGTATTATTTCATTTTACAGTGGTGGAGATTTTATTTTCAAGTAAGTTTATGGGATTAACTTTTCATGTTCGACTTTTGAGTGCTTAATTTTGAACCTTAAACACTTTGAGTGATTTGAGTGAATCTTTAGTGAGGACGTCAACTCTTGTCGATTTTGAATTAAAGGTGATTATTTAGGTAAGGGGAAAACACTTATGTTTTTATGCTATAAAAACCATGACTTTGATTGTTTGAATCTTTAAGACCCTTTTTACTTAAATTGTCAATGTATGAATTATCTTTGAATTATGATGGAACATTATTGATGAATATTATAAATCAAGGAAGTTCATTTCAATTGTGAGTTGAGAATTTTACTTGAGGACAAGCAAATGCTTAAGTGTGGGGGTATTTGATAAACCGTAATATGAACATATTTTAATCCTACATTTAGCATACTTTTGGATGATTTAAGCCTTGAATTGTGGAATTTGGTGCTCTTCATTCTTTGTTTTCATGTTTTATACTTAGGAAAGCACCAGAGGATGAAAAGAACGAGAAACTGTCCTAAAACAGAGTAAATGAGCCATATCATGAAATCAACACGGCCTGGGCGCAAGACCACACGACCGTGCCTCATTAACGGACCCGAACACGGCCTGGCCACGATTCACACGGGCGTGTGCCATCGGCGTGTCCCTGTCGTGACAAAGAAGAGTTTCATTCGGATTAAGGTACTTAGAGGCAAAGAAAGCCATTCCAAATGCCTATATAAACACCCTAGAGGCCACCCTTCAAGGGGGCGTCCAGTTAGGCCGAAGAGCCGAGCTAGAGAGGCCAGAATTGTGGGATTCACTTGAATAAAGCCAGATGATTCATCATTGTGGGATTTACTTGAATAAAGCCAGATGATTCATCTCAAGAAGCCGGAGCTATACTCAAGACGAAAGATCTTCTCTTCAATTCCTTTAGGGGGTTTTAAGGTTCTTCTTATGTTTTGTTTTATATTTACTTCTGAGATGTATTCTTTTACTATTATGAACTAAAACCCTCAAATACCTGAGGGGGATGAAACCTAAGATGGATCTTGTTATTGTTTTCTAAACTATATGATAAATACTTGATTTGTTCTTAATTCTTGCTTTAATATTTCAGGATATTGATTCAAGTATTGATGTGCTTAGGCAGTGGAGCAAAAGTCCCTGCTTAAGAGTAGATCTAGCATAATTAAGCGGAGTTGATCGCAACCCTAGAAATGGGATGACAAAAATCTTCTAGATTAGGGTCAAACCTAATATGGGAGTCCATAGATCGAGTTAATGCAATTCTAGGGGTTTTAATTACAAAGAGATTTCAATTAATCAACCTAGGGTTAGACGTTAGTAGCCTCGAAAGAGGTATTAATATAAATTAAGGAATCCTACGGATCAAGTCAAGTGAATAAATATTCTGGTTCAGAGTTAAATAACAAGTAAAGTCTAGGTGGATTCTTCCTCGGGTATTATCTTAATCAATTGGTTTTTCCCCCACAAGTATTTTCCCAATTCATTCTCTTTGTCTTTGCATCTTTAGCTTAATAGTTAGTTAATTTTAGATTAAATAATAAATCCCTTAATTCTTAGGCTAAATAATAAAAAGAAAGTTAGTATTAGTACTTTTGGTTCCTTTGGGTTCGACAATCCGGTCTTGCCACTAAACTATACTACTGTTCGATAGGTGCGTTTGCCTCAATCGTTGTCATAGTTAGTTTCTAGGCTCGATCATTCTTTTTATAAATTTTTAAGACTCTGACATAACGATCAGACTCACACTAAGCTTCTTAAGCTCTTTCTCCTTTAATTTCCTTTTTTACAGATAACCCATAAGTCTAGGACGCAGACTTGACATCTTTACAAATAATTTCTCTTATTTCAGAACTATATTGCTTTATTTTAATTGTGGCATGGGACTTAAGTTTTGGGTTTATCTGGCCTACATGACATTTAATTTGATTTTAGGAAGTTGAAACATGGATTTTGGATTTATTATGCATAAAATTATGGTTTTTTCACTAAAACTATTTTGAATATTACTTTTCTGCTACAATATCATGTAATTGATATTTCGAAAAGTAAATAAATTGGAAATAAACTTTAAAACCCATCTTTTTTGGAAAATTTTATCTTTTAGTGAAAATGAGATAACATGCTTAGTTTTTCTTCAAAAACAAGCAAATGTTTTTAAACAACTATTTTATAAACTTCGATAGTTCTACTAAGCCATTTTGATGGCTAATGTAATCTTTAGAATTCAATCGTAATGTCTAGACCGATTTTGGGTGGTTACACTTGGAGGATTTGCTCGAGTTGACCTTGCATTTAGCGCATATTTGCTTGCACGGAATGCTTCCCATCTTCGAGTTTGCTAACTCTAACAGGTGTACAAGATCACTATTAAACTCGGGTTTTCATTCGGCTTCGGATGGCCTATAAGTTAGCAGAGGTTAATTGTAATTGTAATTGTGTACCACTTGATTGGAGGGTCCCTCTTGGTTTCCTCCCCTATTCCCTATGTAGTTTACCTCGACATAGGCCTTCTTGTGGCGGTTTCCCCAGCTTGTACCTTTATTCTGATGACTTACATTGACACACATTAGATGAGGTTGGTTGAGGGCTTGCGATCCAGAAAAGCTAAGTTTGAGGTGATTAAACCTTTCGGGGATTTGCTTAAATTTATCATTGCCACCAACTGCATTCTTGATTGGCGGTTTAGCTTAACATGTGAACCGCTCAGTCGGTCACATATAGGAGTTTATTGTCATATCTTTAATGAGTTGACAACCCTCAGCACATGTCTTAGACATAAGCGCCCCCACAAACGTTCCGTCTAGGCTAGATCATAAGTTCCCATCAAGCCTATTATAAAAATTTTGTAATTGAAGCCAATCTTGTAAGCCATGGTAAGGGCATTTACATAGCATGAGTTAAAAGTGCTCCAACGCTTCATATAGTGATTCCCTTTCTAGTTGTCAAAATTTGGTGATGTCCATCTGCAACTTCATCATTTTTCTCGAGGGAAAGTACTTGGCTAGGAATTGGTTGGCAAACTTGTCCCACGTATTGATTGAGACCATCGGTTGTGAATTCTGAATGGCATTACTAAAAATTTGTAATAACCGTATCGGGTTCTGAATGTAGTCTTCATCACATTACAATTTTTCACCTGCATTTGATAATACCCCGATCTGAGATCTATTGTAACATCCTAAAATTGGGCCTAGGAGAATTGGGCCCAATGGGCCTTAGGTGTAGTAGCATTTAAAATTTTTGAGAACGGCATTAATGCAAGTTAGACTTATTAGGTGAGTGATTTTGGAAGGTTAGGGGGCTTCTATGAAGTCCCGAGATCAAACTTGGGCTTTAGGAAAATTTTGGTTTTGGGTGAAAAAAACCCTGGGAGTTGGTAGGTAGGCTTTAAGAATAAAATGTGGAGGAAAATGACACAAGTGGAGTGTGTGGTGTAGTGGCAAAGTGACGCCACATAAGAGACAAAGGGGTGACGCCATAAGGAAGGAAAGAGCTCTAAGGTTCAAGTCTTGGCTCTTGCATTTTGGTTTTCTTTTTACATGGATCTTAGAATTTGGCCCGTAGTTTATATTTAGTTGCGCATGGTTTAAGACACAAGAGGAGCTTGTGGCCAAGTGGTTAGCGGCATGGATTATGTTGCAAGGGAGCCTGGGTTCGAATCTCATGACAAGCAATGGAGCATTTATTTTGCGGATTGGACGGTAAGAGTTTCAGTTGAATTTAAACTCTACTGACGAAGGGATCCCACATCGGAAAGATACAAAGAAGGAAGGTGAAGAGCTAGCTATATAAAGAGCATTCCAGGAGGAGAGTTAACATACCTTGGTGGGCGTTTGGGCACAGGAGTGGTCGCAGCGCGGTTTAGTACCAGATTCCTATCAGGTGTGTACTTCTCTACTCTAGTTGTAGAGCGGCAAATTGCTGAAGTGCCGGTCACGGTAATAGTAGCCACACGAGCGTGCGAGCGCACGTGTGGGGCTTCGACGCGATAGTTGAGGCCATCAGTAGTATTCTTGTGGGTTGAGGCTACTTAGGCCGCGATGGGCCGAAGTGGGCCCAATTGAATAAAATGTTAGTATATAGTGAACTAGACTAGGTGAATCTCATATACGTGGCTAGGTTTGTGTTAGGTGGGCCATACGAGCGTATGGGCCCGAATGGGCCGAAATTGGGTTTTAGGCCCAATAGTCCGGTACGACCGGAAATGGTAACCGAGTCACTCGGGGCGACATTTGGGCCTATGGAAAGGCCATTGCAGGTGCGAGATTACCGAAATACCCTTGGTGGGTAAATTATGAAAATACCCCTAGTAGGTAAAATTACTGTTATACCCTTAGAGGTTGGTTAGCTTGATTATGTTGTATATTATTATTCTGATTATGATGGTAATTCGTTTCATACGTTATATTTGTTATATGATTTGCATACATATCATACTGCATACACGAATTATTATGTCATGACATGTTGCATGGGCTTGGGATATGATATTGAAAGGGGAAGTGCAAATAGGATCGCATGGTCGCTTGACGACTGTGGATCCACCGAAGGCTTTTTAGCCACCGAGCAGCTATGCTGCACCGTTAAGGTAATGCCGCAACTGGTGTTACATAAGGAGTGTTCGGATGGGTGGGTTGATTAAATCCCCACAGGAGTGCACGGTTGGACAGGAGGTGGAGTGTTCGGCAGGTATGGGCATTAATGCATTGCATATATGGATTATATTACTGAGATGGGCTTAGGCCCAGATTTATATATATGATATGTGACATTTGATATGGGTTAAGGCCCAACCGAGGCTATTTTGGGCTAAAGCCCAATTGCCACCGTTACTGTAATGGCTTCGGCCCGGATTATTTTGATGCATGATCTTACTGATGAGGGTGTACACACTGAGTTTTTTCGTAAACTCACCCCTTCTTTTTATTAAATGTTTCAGGTAATTCCCAGCGATAGAGGATTGGGAGCCATGGAGGACTCGAGGTGGCCATGCGTTACTATTTCTTCCGTAAACTACATTACCTTATTTTGAACTTATTATATTGGGATTCTGTTATGTAATAAAGCCTATGGTATTTTATTTGATTTTAGCTTTTAATTTGGTTACTGCTTATTATTATTCAATGTGCGATACGGAATTTCCTAAATCCTTAATAACCATTTTTCAAAATGTTAACAAAAAAGATAACAATCAATAAATATTTAAATTCGAAATTTTTAACGAACGCACAGTTTTTAGACATTCCTTTCATGTGACATGCCAGATCCGGTCGTAATGTCTAAGCCGGGTTTGGGGTGTTACATCTATTTTAGAAAACACTATTGCACCTTTCAATTGATCAAACAGGTCATCAATACGAGGCAATGGATATTATTTTTTACTGTCACTTTGTTCTGTTGTTGGTAGTCTATACACAATCTCAATGAACTATCTTTCTTTTTTAAAAAATAGTATTGGTACACCCCAAGGAAACACACTCGGGCAGATGAAACATCTATCTAATAATTCTTGTAATTGTGCTTGAAGTTCTTTTAACTCAGTCAGTGCCATTATATACGGTGGGATTGATATCGGTATAGTTTCAGGAACCAAATCAATAGAAAATTCAACTTCACGTTCTGGTGGTAAAACCTAGCAATTTTTTAGGAAATATGTCTATAAATTCATTAACAACGTATATACCTGATCCAACTTCGATACAAAATCCCGAGTATCTAGTACATAAGCCAGAAATGCTTCACAACCCCTAGAAATCATTTTCTGTGCAGATATCATTGAAACAATTCTGAAAATACTGTTTAACTTACCCGACTCAACTAAAATTATTTCATCTATCAGGCATCTCAAATCGATCCGTGTCTGTCTATAGTTAACCACTGCATCATGTAACAATAACCAGTCCATACCAAGTATTACATCAAATTTGTAGAAAGACAATAACATCAGATCAGTGGGAAACTCACAGCCCTGGACTTTCAGTAGACATTTACGACAAATCAAATTTACTATTACACTGTGACCCAGTGGATTTGTGACTTGAATATCAAATTCAGTTGACTCGATAGGTAAATTTTTATCAGTGGCCAATGCAGTGCAAATATATGAATGAGTTGATCCAGGATTAATCAAAGCATATACAATAACATCAAAAAGATAAAATATACCCATAACAATGTCAGGCGCGGTAGCCTCCTCTTTGGCCCATATAGCATAAGTCCAAGCAGGTGCTCTAACCTCGAGTCTAGTGGTGGTATCTCTGGTATTAGTACGATTCATCCCTGTATTATTGCTCTGACCGGGCGTCTGCCTTTTTGTGGTGTAGTCGAGGGTTTTACACTCCGATCATCTTTTTATCCCGACGATTTCGAACAATTTCATACGAAATGACCAATTGCTCCATATCTGATACATGTGTCTGCTTTATATCTGTATTCGCTAGTATGGGGTTTACTACAAAAATCACACAACAATCTCGGGGCATTTCGAACACTAGACATATTATCAGCATGTCAGTTTTGAAATTTTGAATAAGGTTATTTTGGTTTGCTTCTACTCGAAAATTCTGATGATGCTGTAACACGATTATCTTTTTCTCTTGTTTTTTTGGTGGCAGCACAGAAAATGTTCTAAGTAAGTTTCTTTTATTAAAGCCTCGCGCCTTTTTTTCCCTCTGTCTCTTCTGATTAAAAATTTCCTCCATTTTCTGGGTCCGGTCAGACAATATCACAAACTGTCGTATTTTGTGCTACCTATCATCATTTTAATTTCATCGTTTAACCCATTTCTTCTCCCAAACACAATCTCCCAAGCATACTTGGTGAGGTATGCAAACTCCCTTTTGTACTCAACCTTTGATTTATTTCCATGTTTCAATTCCAGAAATTCTTTCTTTTTTTATCCAGATATATTTAAAGAAATCCCAGTGAATATCATTTTTTGAGACTACTGTAGTTATTGTAGACCACCAGCTGTAAGCTTCCTCTCTTAACAGTGATACAGCACACCTAAGATAATCATCAGGAGAACAGGCAATTTCATTAAAACCTCGTTAAATAGTTTCAAGCCAGTACTCAGCTTTTGCAGGATCATCTTTGGATCTACTCCAAAATTCTTCAGCCCCAAACTTTCTGACTTTATCAACTGGGACTCGTCGGTTCAATACAACTATCGGAAGAGGTGGTGGCATCATTGGGGTATAGTAGGAGGCACTATAGGAGGTGCCGTAGAAAGAGAAATAGATGGTGTAAGAGAAGGTGGTGGTCATAGAGTCACTGGGTTATTCCATGTAAATTCAGAGATCCACTATCCCATCAGTCCGAAGAACATATTTTTAACTTCATTTTTAGACATTGGTAGGATCGGTATACTGTGACTTGTACAGGTATCAGTAGTTGGGACATTACTATCCACATCATTAGTTTCTTCACATTCAGTATCTGATGGCATCTTTTAAAATCTACAAGAAAACAGGGGTTAGACCAGATCAATTCATATCACACTAGCACAAGTTATATGGCATTTACTTTCTAAGTTTTAAGCACATTACACTCAGTTCAATAATTAACTAAATCGTAGCTCTGATACCACTAAATGTAACACCCATATCTTGTTTCCGTTACCAGAATAAGATATAAGATGTTACCAGTCAAGTTGGAATAGTTAGAAACAAATTACATTTAATAACCAATTAATTCCATGATTACAAGTAATATTTAATATGAAAGAGATTATCCAGTTTTGAGCCTTAAAATTGAGCTTTTGAAACTCTAAAAGTAAGTTACGAACATTAAGGGACCAATTCAAAACAAATCAAAACATTTAGGAAAAGATTGAAAATTTTCAAGTCAGGGATCACACGGCCATGTGACCAGGCTGTGTGCCAAAGCCCAACCCGTGTGTCTCCAACATGGTCGTGTGGCTATCCTATACGCTTGTGTGAGACCACACACGCTTGTGTTCATGGACCGTGTAACTTTCTTATTTTGATCACACGACTGTGTGGTAGGCCGTGTGCCAGCCCATGTAACATTCAAAATACCCTCACACGATCATGTCGCAGGCCGTGTATCTGCCCGTAGGGAAATTACAACTATATTGTTTTAAAACACACCCTGGGCACATGCCCGTGTGGGTTGCCAATGTGCTTCACATAGCCGTGTGACAGCTCGTGTCTCATGCTGTGTGAGCCCCAAAATGTCCAATTTAAAGCTCAATTTTCACTCATTTGCTTAGGTACCTAAACATATTCAATTACACAATTTCATAGGCCAAAACCAACTTCAAACACACTCAAACATGTCACTAAACTCAACCTATATATCAAACCAATATGTCATCATTGACACCTCAATACATTTCATCACATTTCACTTCCACATTTGCAAATACAATTACATTATATAGACATACCATAATAACTATTTCATTACAAGCTTTGAGTTATCACATAACATAGCATCTCATACTTTTAACCATTAAATCACATTTTGGTAATATGTAGATTCTCACAAGTCATTTAAGAACATATCATAAACATAGCATATTACTCAAGACTAAGTAATTGACATAACTTATACATACGGGGTCCTAATACTTGTCATATATACCCAAACAGAGAAACAAAATCTACCGAGGTTCCTGGATAGTGTGATTTTTATGTTGACCCGATCTTCTAAGCCTTCAATACGTAATCTACAAAATGAACAACACAGAGAAGCTAGAATAAAGCTTAGTAAGTTCTTTTTATAATTTGATAAATCTTTCCAATTAAACATAGAAATCAATTAATATTAAACGTTGAGATTTCCATAATATGCAACCTATATCAACAATTAACAAGAAGTACAGTAGTTCAGTATATTCAATAGATAGATTGAGCTTTATTCAGTATACCGGTAGATATCGCTCAGTTGAGCTTTATTTAGTATATCCATAGATTTCGCTCAATTGAGCTTTATTCAGTATATCCATAGATTTTGTTCATTTTAGCTTTATTCAGTATATTCGTAGATTTCGCTCACTTAAGCTTTATTCAGTATATTAGTAGATTTTGCTCGTTTGAGCTTCATTAAGCATACAACACCACATTCAATAGCAATGTATCAACAAGGAATTTAAAGATAGTTTGAAACATAATAAATGTACGAACTTACCAGATTAATTTGTAGAAATTTTGAAGTACATGGACTACTTTGCAATTTTTCCCTTTTGCGATTATCGACACTTCTTAATCTAAAATAATAGCTTCATCCAATTAATTAGAAATACAACAAAATTTGGTCATTTCATACAATTAGATCTTTTTGTCAAATTTACATAATTACCCCTCAAATTTTCATCTTTATTCAATTTAGTCACTAGGCCCTAATCACGCAAATTACCCATTTTTCCTTAACATCATGTTAGCCAAAAGTTATATAAATTCATACCATCCCCTATTTGCAATAATTTCACCTCAAGTACAAGTAATTTATCATTTAATCAATTTAGTCCCTAAATGTGAAAACCCTCAAAAATCACTTTTCAAAATAACCTAATCTATCAATAAAATTTCATATTTTATCAAAAAATTTAAGATATAACTCCATTCATCAATGACAACATTTATAATATTTAACAGTTTCACAAATTGGTCATCGATTTAGCTAGATCAAGCTATTACGAACCCAAAAACATAAAAATTACTAAAAACGAGCATCAAAACACTTACTCATTGAAGCTTAAAAGTAAAAGCATGAAAACCCTAATTTTTCTTTTCTATTTTCATGAAGAAGATGGCCAAATTGAAATAGAATTTTTAAAATTTTTTTTATTTGGTGTAAATAATATATATACTTTGGTTTTTTGTAATTATTTAGACTTGTTTAATTAACACTTAATAAATCACCATTAACCTTAATTAAACTTAATCATTTATACATAACATCATCTAATTACACTAATTAATTCCCCATGGGTTAAACTATGCATTTAACCCCTTTAATTTAACTACTCAACCTTTGCAGTTTTTACGATTCAGTCCTTTTTACTTATTAAACTATCTAAACGATAAAATTTCTCAACAAATTTAATATGACTCTAAAGGCCTCGTAAATATTTTAATTAAATAATATTTATGAATTATTATGTCAGAATTATGGTCTCGAAACCACTGTTTCCGACACCAATGAAAATCAGGCTGTTACAAATATCATGATGTATTTCATTTAGACGTGATTAGGTGCATTTAGATTAGCTGAGCGATCTTAACCAAACGATAGCTAGTAGACGCATAATTGAAAAGTGCAATGCTCAATTTAGATCATTAAACCCGACAAAGTTGAGGTTCATAATATCTTTAGTTAACTCTATTATCTTGCATAGTTTTATGTTTATGTAATTAAAATGTTGCAAACATAAATGTCTATGTGACCTTGCATAAATGCTAAGAAACCCTTAGTCTAATATGATCAGTAAAATGCATATTTTACTAAGTAAAAGATTCCGAGAGGACTTAATTTGGTTTCCAAACTCATGAAAGATCGAGTTGCCATGGAAGTATTTCCGAACATTATTAAGCATGATGAAGCAAATTGAATTGATTAATATAATTATTCTAGTCCATTTAATGTTGATAGTTTTTGTTGCTAAAGCCATTCATTCATCACTTTAGGTAAATTGCATCTAGATTAAAATTGTATTAGCGATCACTCTTTGCATCTAGGTAATTTAATCATCACTATCCAAAATTATTGTGTTTTTTTTATATCAATTTGTGAATTTATAATTTTGCAATTAATTGGTTAAGCTTATACAGTCCCTGTTGTGACAGTAACTCATTCTTACTTAGTTATTACTTGAACGACTGTGTACACTTGCGCATACAAAAATCGTGTGTCATACACGACCCAAATAGACCAGACCGTGTGTCATACACGACCGTGTGGCGTCGACAATATACATTTTTGGCTTTTGCTGATTGATGTTTTTCACGTTTTTCGTTACACACCTGGGTAATTTTTGATGTGAATATAAAGATGAACACTCCGGTACCTATAACGACCGTCCAAACGAATTAATTATCTAATTTCCACTGAATCCAAACGCTAAAACATAATCCAACTTCGACACTTAAACTTCAATACCGAAAATACAACTATAACAGCAACAAATTCAGCCACTTACCCTTAAGCACAACAATCCACTACAACTAAACCGCTGGAGGGACACTGTCCGCTCACAAATCTCCCCTAATCAATCATTAACAATGAACAAAAACACAGTAAACAAGCTCTTCACTTATAAAGAATAAAGAAACCCCAACCTACTCACCAAAATTAAAAATAAAACTTCCCCTACCCCAAAAACTTACCAAAATAGAACATCAAGGATGGATTTGAAAGTAACGATTTACGAATATAACCTAGATAAAGGCTTTTTCATTATTTATTAAGGAGACAATTGTTTTCATTAATAAAGTTTTCAACTCTGGGAGTTTGTTTCTCTGTGCAATATTTCTTTCTTGTAATTTTTAGAAGTAGTTTTCTTCTCGATTTTGTTTAAGAAGTTGTGAGAATTCATTGTTCACCCTTCAATTTGCCAAGGACTGTAACAACCCATTTTTCAGTGAAACTGGAACGGTGGTTTCGGGATCACAAATCCGATCCGAAAATAAAATTTATTTTTATTTTATTACATGGTCCATAATATGTTAGAAATATCATGTGAAAATTCAGATAAGAAATTTTACTGATTATGTGCTTAATTACGAGAAGGACTAAATCACATAAAATACAAAAGTTGAATTCTAGTAGCTATAAAGATTTTTGATGAAAACATGATTTAGGGACTAAAATGTAAAGTTGTAAAAATTGATGAAAAATTATGAAATTTATAGAAAATATGTGCTGTAAATTCTACATTGAAATCTCGGTTAGCCTTGGAATAGGGAGTAAATTGCATAAATTTCATTTTTCAATCCTAGGGACAAAATTGGAATTTATGGAAAAGTTAGGGGCAAAATTGTAATTTTGCCTAGGACGTAAATTGAGTCCAAATGAATATGAAATGTGTGAAATTGATGATTAAAGTTATTTATATAGATCCGGGCAACAAAAATTTGAGGTTAGACCAAGGAAAAGAAAATGTTTCGGATTAGTAGATTTTATACGTAAACAAGTGTCGAGGTAAGTTCGTGTAACTTAATCGAGCATGTGAATATGGTTAATTTAGTGTTGTGTTTGTATGTAATGTGACTTATATTTATGTGAATTAGTTGATTGCTATAATGAAAAATTGAATGCATGCTTGAAATGGTGGAAAATGCGTTAAGTCCCGTTTGAATATTGAATTTCGATGAATATATGTGCTTTCTCGAAATGAATGAGGTCCTGCATTTGTTGCAGACAGGATTTAGCTTGGACGAGTAATCTTATTGACCTTGTTATAGAAAGGATTTAGCCCGGACGCGTAATCCTGATATAATACCTCTCGAGTATACGTTACGATTAGGATTTAGCCTAGACTCGTAATCCTAATTGAACTCTTCTGAGCATACGCTAAATAAAGAGTTTAGTCTGGACTAGTAATCCTATTATACGATATGTGGCTCGAGAGTGTGTTCCTTGATTTAGTGCCCTAATGGGTACTCTTGAAAAAGAATTGACGGGATATTGAATCGTACACCTCAAGTGTATCACTTGAGCATTCATCGAAACTTCAATAATTCAATGGACAAAACTCTTGGCATGATAAGAGAATTATGGAATGAAATGAATGATGTCTTGAAGAAAATAGTATGATGAGCTCATTTATGTTTATTTGATGTATATGAAAATTTTGTGACTAACATGCTTGATTGAATGTTTGTATTTAGGCAAATTTGCCAAGTTGATGGAAAAAATGTTATTGTATGCTTACATTTAATAAAAAGGATTGGTAAGTTTAGTTTTCTGTTATACGATGCTAAGCATGTAATGGTTACTCTGTTTTATTTTCCCCTGTTTTATAGTGCTCAGAGGCTCGCAAAGGTTAGAGATCATTGGAGCATCATCACACTATCCACTAGCTTATTTTGGGTATACGTAGTAAAATCATTTTGGTATAATGACATGTATAGGACAACTTGGCCATTAGTGGCTTGATAATGATGTTTGTAATCTAGCTATTGGAATGGCTAGTAATGATTGTTTTGATATACTTATAATGTTACATTATGGTAGCTACATATATGTTAAGTAGTTAATCAAATTATGTCTAACATGTGGATTGAACCAAGGTAAGATGGTAGACATGTATGCATGTAATGGTATGCCATGTTGAATGATGGAATTTGCTTAATTTGAATGCTTGAAATGGTTGGTATTTGGATGTAAGTTTTAAGTGCAGGTCAATGGTGTGATTTTGGGTGAGAAGTGAAGCTAGAAATGACTTTATTTTGTCCACACGGCCGTGTGTCTAGACCGTGTACATGGCGTATGGTTAGGCCGTATGTCCCCTGCACCTAAATTTTGAGAAAACAGAATGCTCAAAATTGAGCACCCGGGCGTGTGTCTCAGCCGTGCCTGGAACACGGGCGTGTATCTTGGCCGTGTGAAACCTGCTCCTAATTTTATGAAAATTGAATTAACCATACGGCCTAGCACATCGGTGTGTGGCATGGCTGTGTGCACAAGTCAGTGAGTTACACGGGGTCGAACACGGCCTATAGCACGGGCGTGCCCCTTGGACCACACGGGCTTGTGAGCCCTTCAACTTAGAAAATTTTTGTAATTTTGCGAAAAATTCTTAGAGTTTCCAATTTAGTCCCGACTCGATTCTAATGCTTGTATTGGGCCTCAAGGGTCCATTTAAGGGACAATATCAATAATCTCTGTTAATGAATAGTAATTTACATGAATTATTTGTAAATGTTCTGAAAGTTTCAGTAATGCTCCGTAACCCTATTCCGGCGACGGATACGAGTTAGGAGTGTCACAAGGACTATTTCTTATCAGGGTTGATTAGAGCCATTAATTGAGTTTGTTGAGATTTATATCTCAACAGGTTTAATTTAACGTTTTTCATTCTATTCATCATATCCATCGGTTTACTCGTTCCATCATCCACTTTTAAATTTCATTTATTTATTATTTTAAATATTTATTCTTAGTTCTTAAATTTCTTCTTTTGTGTTTTGTTTTCTCTAATTTTTAAATTGTTTATTTCTTCTTTTAGGTCATATCCAAATCTTTATTTTTCGAGTCGAACAACTTGAATTCGATTATTCTTCCGCTTCCTTCGCTTCAATTCTCTATTACTACAAAACCATATCGCCTTTTTTAAGCATTGATAACTACTAAAACTATAAAATAACACGAAAGATGCTAAAAATGACTCAAAAACACAAATCTACCTCCTAAAAACCTAAAACCCAATTAGACACTAAAACAACTCGATTTTACTCAAAACACCCTAAACTAATTGCAAAAAGACCTTAATTGTATATATATCAAATAATGCTTTGTCATAGATCCATTCCCATAAATAATGTATATGTATATATATATATATATATATATATGAGATCAGGCATGGTAACTTCATATCATTATAAAATATAACAATTTATTGGTAATATTGAAAAATTATGCATGAAAGATGAAAATGAAAAGAATATTAATTAAATAATTAAATTTATAACAACTTTCCTATTTTATAACTTAGTAATTAAATTAACAAAATTTTCAATCTCATTCATTTTTCATCTACCATAACAAGTAAAGCGTAAAGTAGTTATTAGCATTTCATTTCTTTGTAATTTCGCCATCATCATCGTCATCCAAAACAAGTTGTATCACCAACCAAAACCAACACACACCAAAAAGTTTCTCACACTATAAATCAACCATCATTTAATTATTTTAATCATATATACCAATGGCCATTATCCTAATCTAATCCTTATTTAATAATCTATCTATATTATATCATAATAAACATTTATTTTATGATTAAGTTTAGCTTCACAAATTTTTTTATATAAATATAGTTAAATAATAGTAATTGTTTAATTAAAAGTTAAAATTCTAAGTGAAGGGTTTTTATTTTATTTCTATTACTATAAAATTATTGATTGATGACCAACTTAATTTGAAAAATATTGAATTTTTTTAAAGTTAATAAATATTTTAAGGGTGATTTTACAAGTTTTTATACAATATATTTAAATAAAATAACTTAAACCACTTTTTTAAGAAAAAAAACTACCTCTCACAAAAATCTCACTTAAGAACTATTTTCTTAGGGTGTATTTTGGTGTAGAATCTTTTTCCTCGTGTTTAGATGAAGAATTTTAAATTTTATATTTTTAAAATGCTAGTATTTTAGAATTTATAAATTCAAAAGGTTAAGATTTGTAATTATTTTGTTTAAATAAATAATTAGTTTAGAAAAAAATAAATTAATAAAATTTTACAAATTAAAAAATAAGAATAATTATATTAAAAATAAATAATATAAAAATATTCAATATGAACATTGTTATATTTGTTAAAAACTATAAATAGTTCTAATAAATAAAAATTTAAATATATATTATAATTATATAACACCTTGATACTCAACTCGATCGTCGGATCCAAGTTACAAGGTGTCCCATTTGTTACCGAAGCAACTACAGTCGAATTACATACATTTTCAAATCAATAAACATTCAAAGGCAACAAAAAACACGAGTATAATATGATGCATCATCATTTTCGGATTTTATATCAGCTTACAAAAGCCTTTTTTGCTAACTCGAGGTCGTAAAAGGACCTAATTGTAAGGATTCTAAAATTTTGGGTTGACGTCGCGATGCCGGAGGTTTTTCGTTGCAATGCAACTTACTTTTTGGTGCTTATCGTGACATTGCAACAACGATGTTGCCACAAGAACCTTGCTCTGTTTCTAGTCACGAAGTTAAAAGCTAGTTGTCACGATATGACAATCTATTTCTTCCAAAATAAACCAGTTTACAGGTTAAAAAGGGACGATCTATTGTGTTTGGTTCTCAAAGAGTGTTTTTTAGTTATTTGATTTGAAAACTATATAAAAGTATGAAAATAGTAAAATAGCCCTATAATAATATTAATTATCTTTTAAAGTGAGTGTATTTTAATAATTTCGAAATTGAGTTGATGTCGAATTGATTCGTAATACTAATTTAATTAACTATTATTCTATATAATAAATTTAAAACAAAAATATTTTAATAATTTCATAACTTAATTGATGCAAGGGGAATTCAATGAACTAGTAAGGATAATAGTAGAATTCAAGATTTTTAAAATAAAAAATCAAATAAGTTAAATATTAACGGAATTGATAACCATTATTTTAAAAAATAATGTTCCAGAATTTGGATAAGGATGAGCCCAAGGAAACAAAAATATCTTTAAAAATAATACGGAGGGGACCCACCGAAGCTAATCTCTCTCCTCCTTTGTTTCTTATCATATACATAATACATCATCCTTTTCAGTGCACCAAACACCGACCCAACCCAACACCCACTCCAAAACCAACCGTCCCTTCCATTGCTTGCTCCATCTTTTTCTCTTTTTACCTTTTGCTTCTCTCTCTCTCTCTATTCACCCATATTTTCTTTTTCTGTAGAAAATCAATTCGAGCCTTTGATCATGATCAGGTTACAACAGGAGGTTATTCTTCCTTTTCTCTTTTTTAATTTTATTTATTTTTTTAATTAATTTCTGCTTGTTGTCGACTTTCCCTTTCTCCCTGAAAAGGAACGTTATCTGATGAAAGTTTACAAAGTTTTAGGCTTGATCATGTCGTTAAAAGCGATGCCTGCCTGTGATTCTATTTCTGGGAGCTTCATATAGTATTATTTTTTTGGGTCATTTTATTAGATTATAGTTTTAAGAACCTTCGGTTTACTTCATTTTCCAGGCTAAAATATAACATTGATTTTTTCCCGCAAATTTTGTTTATATTGGAGTATGTAGTTTGACCTTCATAGTTCTTTGCTCTATATAATCTTACTTATTTATTTAAAGTATCTATCTCTTTATTTATTCATTCATTTTTTGTTTTTAATAATATTTTCTGCTCCTTTTTTAAGTATTATATGATATTTTTGTGTTTTGATTACTTCTTTTACCTGAAGCTAAAGCTTGGAGTGTAGGGATTTTAGATAGAAAATTGTGAAAAATAGAAAATATTTTAATTTTAGAATACAAGCTTTACTTAGAAATATGAAAAAGAAATAGTCCAACTTTTAATTTTTTTGAAAAAAATGGTTTAGGAAAAGACGGTTTTTGTAATTTAATCAAACTCATTGTAGTACCATCTAAAAGTTATAAAAATCATTCATTTGGCTGCTAACATCTTCTATATGATTTTCGAACTTCATTTTCTCGTCTTTAAATTGGTTTTCCTGTTGTCCAACCAATAGAATTTTTTTGGTCTCATTCATGCTGTGTTCCAATGGTGGTTATGAATTGTTATATGCCTGGAAATTTCTTTTCCTATTGATGATCATGTCAGCTGAATACTTATTCTTCTGCTCTCTTTCATATTTGTAGGGTGAAGTTAAGTGAAGTGAATGTTTCTGTATTTGGCAATTGAATGGATAGTGTCATGCTGCAGTTTTTATGAGATATATTGATCACTAGGTATTTCCTCAATGGGGGCTGCTTGTTCTAGGAAAAGAGACCAACTGGACAATGTAGATGGTTTCGATAGAGGATTTTCGGGAAGATATTGCAAAAGTGGGAGTTCGAAGTGGTTAGCAACAACTTTTTCTAGACCTGTTCTAGAAATTCAAAGGGAGAAAAAGAAATGTCCATCACTTTTGGAGTTATGCACCCATAAAATACGGGAGGTATTCATTTTGTTTATAGCTTGTTTTGAATCCTTCCTTCCTGTACCTGAACTGATATTCTAAGCTTGGTTCTTGAGCAGGATATAGATAATTATGTTTCATTTTCTACTCTTCCAAGAGATCTAAGTCAGCAGATCTTCAATGAACTAGTGAAGTCACAACGTCTGACTGATGTTTCTCTTGAAGCTTTTCGAGACTGTGCTCTTCAGGTAACAAGTTAAAACATCGGGCATGCTGGATTTCAAAATCATTGTCAAATATTTACTCAATTGTTGATCAGTCTAGTTGAACCATGATGCCTTATCTTCTTTGCAATAGGACCTTTACCTGGGAGACTACCCCGGGGTTAATGAGAATTGGATGGATGTCATCTCCTCACAAGGCTCATCCTTGCTTTCACTAGACCTCTCTGGTTCTGATGTTTCGGATCCTGGATTGATATATCTCAAAGATTGCGTGAACCTTCAAGATTTAAATTTAAATTACTGTGACCAGATTTCTGACCGTGGTCTAAAACACATCAGTGGTAACCTTTTAATGCTCTACGATTCTGATCTATCAAATGCCAAATATTCCATAATAGGAAAAAAATATTAAATAACAAGTATTTTGATTGTGACCTGTGGTGCAACATAACCAGGCAAATCTGAATTCTGGCCTAAGGTTTTGACAAATTGAATTTTATCTTTCAAAGTCGCTTCTCTGTTTATATTTTGCCCCCCCCCCCAAATTAGTGATTACTCTTCTACTATTTCCTTCTTGGTCTGGTTTCTTTTTTTTCTTCCTTTCAGCCACTTCATTAACTTGATACTAGATTACCTTATGACGCATATTTTGGTGACAAAAACACTTATGTTTTGCACTTGCAACGCTTAAAAGAAGATAAATATACATAGAACTTTTTTTTAATTGTTGGTGCTTTTTTTTTTTTGTGTGAAAGTACTGTTCTTACAGGAGGTGGGTAGTTCATAGTTGTTTTTGTATATAGTACTTTCTAAAAATAAATGGTTATATTTTTTCAAAGATATTGTATTAAAAATATTAAATGACAGTGTCACCCTTATTATAATATTTTTTAAAAAACTGGCTTTTTTGATATTTTCTTAATTGAGATGGTGTTGAATTAACTTGTGATCCTAACTCAGTTAAGAGTTAAACTTTTCAGTATAGATTCAACAATTTTGCATATCTTGGTAATTTTCTATGTCTGCATGTGACATAAAATCTTTTAGGTCTCTCAAACTTGAGGAGTCTCACTTTTCGGAGAAACAGTGCAATCACTGCACAAGGAATGGCCGCCTTATCTGGCCTAGTAAACCTGATGAAGCTGGACCTGGAAAAATGTCCTGGGATTCATGGGGGGCTTATTCACATCAAAGGTAGTTTTCTACTTGTATGGTTGTCTTGTCTCTACTTTTTGGTTTCTTAACAAGGATTTTCTCTGTTCCTGAGGCTGCAAGCGCTCCTGAGGAACATATTTTGGAAGAGTAGCATTATGGGCCGTCTGAACTTCCCTTCCATCTTTCTCCGCTTTTAGGGTGCATGATAGTTAGTTCAACTTCAGCTGATTTGAGTTGTTAGTTCTTAAAGTTTACTCTACACTAGTGGAAATGTCTGAATGACAGAATATAAAAGGAGATGATATCATGATGGGTTTGGCCTTTCCCTTGACTAGTTAGCATATACTGAAATGCACTTCTTTGGGGTGTTATGTCTGCATATTAGTTATGGATGTTGTGCTGGCATTATTTCATATTTGGCTTATGAGCTCTGTTTATCAATCTACAGGTTTGACAAAGTTAGAGTCTCTTAGTATTAAATGGTGTAATTGCATAACAGATGCTGATATGAAGCCTCTTTCAGGTGATTCTTACATTGTGTTTGCTACCGCCATTTGGTAGATTTTTCCAGAACATTATATTCTCCAGTTAACTCTTTTCTCATTTTCTATCTCCCACATAAATATAGTTGTGTTTTTACCTTCCTTCTGAAGAAACTTGTCTTGCCTTGACTTGAACTTGGCTTATATTTAGAAAATTTCCGCTCTCTTGACCTCCAGTTGGCTATATATATATATATATATATATATATTTCCCAATGGCTCAACTGTGCTACCTTTGTCATAGGATTTAACAGTTGAAATTTCTCTTTTTGTAGCATTCCAATAGGCCATCATTACTTGTTGGAATCATATTTTTCTCTTTTCAATTGTTCTTGATCCTTTTCTTTTCTTTGTCTGGCCACTTGATCGCATGAAGGTTAAGGACACTTTTAAATGGACTCATTTTTTCCCTCTTTTACTTCTGCTATTGCTTTAATTTGCTGAGTAATACTAATATGAATTACTTAATTCATTTATGTATCTGCACTAACTTCTTTTATCATGTTTTAGGGCTTACAAACTT
Organism: Gossypium australe; assembly: GCA_005393395.2. NCBI lineage: Eukaryota > Viridiplantae > Streptophyta > Magnoliopsida > Malvales > Malvaceae > Gossypium > Gossypium australe. The sequence goes on along the minus strand of CM016623.1, from coordinate 14,462,044 downwards.
GAAAAGCTTACAGATTTCCTGTAGTAAGGTTACAGATTTTGGCATCACTTATTTAAAAGGTACTTCATGACAATTTCATTTGCTGCGATACTTGACCTTATGGTATTAAGATGAATATGATAAATTGACAGATAGTTTCTTCTGTTGGGCTGCCCAGATTTGGGTGGATTTTTATGAGTCTACAACCCCCTCCCCCCCAAGCACACACACATAAAGGCTTTAATCTAAACTAAGGTGGCTGATATTAGAAGGTTTGTTTGCTATATGCATGCCTAATTCCATCAAAAGAAAGTCATTTTAAACCTTTGGACCAGAATGAATCAGTTAGTTTTTAAAATTTCCTGCTTATGTCTCCTTTTCTCTAATTCTTGGTTTACTTGCTTTTAATATCTTAGATTGGTATGCAATTTTGCCTTGTGGAAACTGGATTTTTGTTTTAGTTCATTTAACTTGAGAGTTAATGCTCGAGCGTTTTCTACTTATAGAAGGTTATAGGAATTCTGTAGTTGGCTGCTACTGATTTCTGAATTATTATTTCCCTGAAATTGATTTTATTTCTAATCTGTTCCAGGTCTGCAAAATCTTTCTGTTTTGAACTTGGAGGGCTGCCCAGTTACAGCTTCGTGCTTTGATACTCTTTCAGGTATATATCTTTTCATCCATACTGCTAACCATTTTGAGCCAGGTGGAATCTGGAACTGCAAATTGCAGCTCTGTTTCTGCTGTTAAAACGTGATGTTTCATTTAAATCATCCATTCCTTTGCCTTTTCCAGTTCAGTATTTTGGTGCTCGTGACAGTAACTGCTTTTGGGTTTTATGAATCTGTATGGGAACTCCTGATTGTGTTTCTTACTGATTTCTCTTTTAATTTCAACATTTTATCATGTTATTGTGAGAAAATTTCAAATTGATCGACCTGTTGTATAAAATTTAATTATTTATTGCTTCGGGTACTTTGACATAAACATGACATTCTTGACATTTTTCTTTTTCTTTTTGTAGTGCTTGTATCTCTGTTATTTTTGAATCTTAGCAGATGCAATTTATCCGATGATGGATGTGAGAAGCTTTCTAGTAAGTTTCATATTTACCCATTCCATGTTTGTAGAGTTAAAAAAGTTCTGAGATGGCCTTTGACTTATGGGTATTTTCTTTTGACAGAGCTTGGTAATCTGAAAGTATTGAACTTGGGTTTCAATGACATCAGTGATGCATGTTTGATACACCTAAAAGGTGCTCTCTCACGTTGTTAGATAGCATAATAAACTATGTATTTTTGTTTGATATATGTCGACTATACTATTTTGAAGATCTGATAATGAGGAGGATATTGGTAGAACTGAAATTATTTATCTACATAATGAGATTATTCTTTGTGGAACATGTTATAAATATATGTACTTTTTGTGAAATTTCTTACATTACTTTCATGGGACCTACAATCCATTTCTTTTGTAATACTTATTCAGGTTTGACAAATTTGGAGAGCTTGAACTTGGATTCATGTAGAATTGGTGATAATGGGCTGGTTCACTTGACAGGTTATTTGCTGCAACTACAGTAACATTCATTAATATTTCCTTATTGTTCGATTTGGGGCAATATGGATCATGTAAACGTTCAGATTTATGCATATTTAAAGGGAAGGAAACAACTCTTCCAAAGAAGAGAAAAAAAGGGGAAGAACTCAAGAGATAGAGCAAAAAGTTGAAGTTGCCCTCACAAGAAATTGAAAATTATTCTGTAGCTATTGGAATAAGTTTATAAGTTTATTTTCTCTTGCCAGTCGAAATTATTTTCTCTAGCAAAAAGTTGGTTGGGGTTGCCCTTGCAATATATTAGAAAGTCTTTTCCCTAGCTAGTGGAATAAGAATGAACTCAGGAGATTGAGCATAAGGTTGTTTGGAGTTGCTCTCACAAGATATTGGAAATTATTCTCTCTAGCTAGTAGAATAAGTTTATAAGTTTTCTAAGGAATAAAATGGTATAATGAGTTTATCGGAATAATAATATTTGCTTTTTGGATTTATTTGCAAGAGACTGCCTTGTAAGAAATGTTACTGTTGCCTTTGATATATGCGGTAAGGTATTGCCAATTATAGTTGAGTATTGCCATCGGAAACCTAATTAACCTTAGTCTATGTTTGTGAAGGAAATAAATGTTTTGAGATTCGAAATTGCTTCATTTTTCAAGTATAAATAATTTAACTAAATGTTCCCTGCCTTTGCTTGTTTTCATCTGTTAGTTCATCTGTTTACTACACTCATTTCATTAACATAATTTAATAGTCTGCCTCTTAAAAAAGCTGTTGTTTGAACACCCCAAATAAGTGCTGATGTTTTCATGTAATTACTTTTGTCTGTTTAGGTCTTCAAAATTTGAAATGTTTGGAGTTGTCTGATACTGAAGTTGGAAGCAATGGTCTTCGCTATCTTTCTGGTTAGCTATCCACCTTTCTCTTTGTTTGACATCATTTATGGTTCAGTTTTGTTGGTAAAATACTTTTAAATTCTCTGGTCTTGCCATCTGTTTAGTTGATTCCTTGTTGCAATTTGCTCTGTGCTCCCATTTAATATCCTGATTTCGTAGCTTTCTTGAAGCTCAGGAGATTTTCCTTTCTGATATAGGTTTATCTGCTGTAGGGAGCTTTTAGAAATTAAGAACCTTAACTGTTTCAAGTTGATAAGATCCTTAAGTTTTTGGTGGTGATGAATCAATTATGATCTGGTGTAATAAGTATTGTAAGCAGTTGTTGGTCTAATGATTTACTGGAATATTCTCCTTCCTCTTTGCCTGGAGGAACGCTTGGCATTAAGTGGATGATACTAAGCTTCTGCTATTAGGATCCCCCCCCCCCCGACTTAACTGAAGAGTAAATGAGGGAGTAATAGTTAGATGTGTCAAATACGCCCAAATTCGATCAACTCAAATCAGTGTCCAAACCAACTCGTTTTAACCTTTAAGAAACTCAACGATCCAAACTCGAACCTGCTTAACCTGAAGTCAAATGATCCAAACCCATAATAATTCAAATTCAGAATGAGCGCAATCCGATATGACCTGAATCTAGAATGAGCCTAGCCTAAAATGGTCTGAAGTATGATTAAAAAATAATTTTATTAAAATAATACATATTGAACAAACTTAGAGAAATAGTTCTTTCAACCTCACAATTTCGATTGAGTCATTTCCTGTTAATATTATATCGTCCACATAAACGATGAGGATGCAGCATTTTCCCTTTTCTGAGTGCTTGTAGAACGTGGTGTGGTCTGCCTGTCCTTGAATGTAATTTCTGCTAGTCATAGCTTTTGCAAATTGGCTGAATTGTGCCCGTGGAGATTGTTTCAGCCCATACAAGGACTTCTTTAACTTACACACTTGGCCTTTGCTTTCTTCAAACTCGGGTGGGAAATCCATTTACACCTCCTCATTTAATTCCCCGTTGAGGAAAGCATTTTTTACATCCAATTGAGTCAAGTGCCAATCAAGGTTGGCAGCAAGAGATAGGAGGACTCGAATGGTGTTTAGCTTGGCAACCGGTGCAAACGTCTCGTCGTAGTCAAGACCATAAGTTTGGGTGAAGCCCTTAGCCACAAGTTGAGCCTTGTATCGGTCAATACGGCCATCGCGTTTAAATTTCGTAGTGAAGATCCATTTGCATCCTACTGTTTTTTTCCCTTAGGTAGATCCGAGACTTCGCATGTTTCATTGTTTTTGAGGGCTTTCATTTCTTCCATCACAGCTTGTATCCACTCAGTTGATTCAAGAGCCTCTTCTATATTTTTTGGAGTTTTTACAGAATCAACATTAGTCACAAAAACTTTGTAAGACTTAGATAAATTTCCATAGGATACAAACCGAGAATAGGGTGTTGAATGCAGCTCCTTGTGCCCTTTCTCACTGCAATTGGAAGATAGATGGATGGTGACGGAGGTGAGACTTCTGTTTCAGAACAGTCTTCGGTTGGGGATGCAATTGGCACTGCTGTATCAGTTTCAGGAGAACGATTTCGTCAGGAGTGAACTTGTGTTTCGGGAACCTGTTTTTGCTGTTTTCCTTAATCAGGGGGCTGTTGTACTTCGGTGGTGGTATTGTTATTGGGAAGGATCGTGCTAACTTCTTGCTGCACAGGGGAAACAGTATCTAAATCTGGGATAGCACCTTGGTTGTTAGACTTGTTTGTGATAGTAGTGGTAGGATCATGAGGTATAATGAGGAAAGTATTAAGGGTCTCATCTTCATTGAAAGTCTCCCCCTGAAGATGAGATGCTGCAAAGTATGGTTCATTTTCAAAGAAGGTAACATCCCGAGAGATAAACATTCGTCGCAAGGTTGGTGAGTAACCCTTATGGCCTTTTTGTGTGGGGGAATATCCAATGAAGATGCAGGTGTGGGCTCGAGGATCAAGTTTGGATTGATTTGGTTGATGGTCATGGAAAAAAGCTTTGCAGCCGAATATTTTGGCTGGAAGATTGGGAACACGAAATAGAGGAAAGGCCTTTAGAAGGGTATTTAGAGGTGTTTGGAAATTCAGGACCTTTGATGGCATTCAGTTTATGAGATAGCAAGCAGTGAGGACAGCCTCTCCCCACAAGTATTTTGGAACATTCATGGTGACCATTATGGCTCGAGCCACAGCAAGGAGATGTCGATTTTTTCTCTCGGAGATCCCGTTTTGTTGAGGAGTGTCAGGACAAGAGCTTTGGTGTATGATGCCTTGGTCAGAAAGGTATGGGCTTAGGATAATACTCTCCCATTGTCAGTGTGGAGAGTATGTATGGTAGAGTTGAACTGGGTTCGAACCATTGAGTGAAAATTTTGGAATACTTCGGGTGTTTCAGATTTTTCTTTGAGGAGATAGACCCAACAGACCCTAGTGTGATCATCAATGAATGTTATAAACCACCTAGCCCCCATAATATTTTTCACTCGGCCGGCTCCCCATAGGTCACTGTGGATTAATGAAAATGGTTGGGACTGGATATATGGTTTTAACGGGGATGGCACACGGGTATGTTTGGATAATTGGCAAATTTCACACTTCAAGGAATTAATACTTTATTTCAAAATAACAGTGGAAGATGTTTCTTCAAATACAAAAAATTTGGATGTCCTAACCTACGGTGCCATAACATAATCGTGTCCTCTTTTGAAGTGGATAGAGCCAATCCCCCTTGTGTGCTGTCTTTATTCCAAACATATAGTCCATCATCAACTTTAGCAGTGCCAATCATCCTCCCTGATTTCTGTTCCTGTATCACACAACCAATTGCAGAAAATTCAGCAAGATCTTTTTAATCCTTAGTAAGTTTACTGATTGAAAGTAAATTACAGAACAAGTTTGGGACATGTAGGACTTTATCGAGAGAAAAATTCTCTGTTATTTGTACTTCTCCTACTCCAGTCATAGGTGAGTAAGAACCGTCAGCTATGCGGATTCGGGACTTGTTATGACAAGGGGTGTAGGTGTGAAACAACGTGGAGTTACCTGTCATGTGATCGGAGGCACCTGAATCGAGTATCCAAGAGGATTGATTATTAGATTCAAAGGCAATGTTGAGGGCAGTACCTTGAGTGGTTAGAGATCCATGAGCAGTGGAAGTACCAAGTATCTTATGGAGGGTCTCAAGTTGGGTTTTGGTAAGGCGAACATAGAGAACATCATCTGCAGCAGTGGAGGATAACAGGGCAGTCTTATTATCCTTCTGTTTTTTTTCAGGATAGCCATGGAGTTTGAAGCACTTTTCTTTTGTATGACCAATACGGTTGCAGTGGTTACCATGGTCTGGTTGATCTAGAATTATTTCCAGCACGTAGTTTTTGTGGCTGTGGACCTCTGGAGATGAGGGCAGAGGTCTCAGTAGGCCGGTTGCCAAGAGATGTCACAGGTTTAGGTTCCTTTGAATCTCCCATCATGACAAGACGACGCTTTTCTTCTCTTCTAACTTCTGCAAATGTTTCACCGATGGTTGGGAGAGGTGATCTGCCCAGAATTAGGCCACGGACCTCATCTAACTCATGGTTTAGTTTTGCTAGAAACTCATAAAGACGTTCATTGTTGAGGAGAGTCATAAACTTGGTGTGTTTTAAGCCTTCACCCCAATCTGCCTCATAGTACATATCCAGTTTTTGCCACAAAATTTTCAGATTGTTGTAGTAGTGAGTTACTTCGAGTATCCCTTGTCGGGTATCCTTTAACTTAAGCTTGATCTCAAATACTTGGGAGGCGTTTCCAAGATCCAAGTAGTTTTCTTTGACTGCATCCCACATGTCTTTTGCAGTTTTGAAAAGGAGATAGGTGTGGCTTATATGGCCTTCCATCGAACTAATTGGTCAAGCCATTACAATTGAGTTGTTGAGTTCCCAAGTGGCATAAATAGGGTCAACTGTGGTTGGTCGTGGAATTTCTCCATTGATGTACCTTAATTTGCCACGACTATGAATCACCATAAGGACCGATTGAGACCATTGCAAGAAGTTCTTCCCATCTAGTCGATGATTGGTGATTATAAGGGAGGAATTAAGTTCACCTTGAGTGATTCCCTGACTGACATTCTGAGTTATTTGTGAAGTCTCAGTTTCAGTCAGAGTTTCATTGACATCACCCATGGGAGGAGGACTAAATCAGAGGGAATTTTAGGAAGGGAGATTAGAGATGAATGAGCAGGATCGAATGAATCCTTGAGCTCGTGATACCATGAACAAACTTAGAGAAAAGATTATATTATTTCTGCTAATTAGTTTACAGTTACAAAGAGAGAAATTAACACAATCAAGGAAATAATCCCTAAAAAACAGTAACTTCCTAAGAATCAGTGACTGAGATTAGTTTTTATTTACAAGGGAACTTCCAGTAATAAGGTAAGTTTTCTGTCCTTAATCTTAGGAATTCCAACACATATGATGTAACTTATTAATTTGTTCTAACTTCTAATATATAACTTGTTAATTGTGATTGTCATTTTGGATTCTGATGGGGTATGCAAAAATAGTTTGATATATACAAATTGATCATACTTTCATATTTGTTCTCTTATTTAAATGTATAAATAAATGTGTAATGTTTTACATTTAGCAATCAAATTATTATATATGTATACGGTCTATGATTATATTATTGTGATGATTTTCAGTATAGGATTAATTTAAAAAATTATATTGAAAAGTAATAACTATTTAGTCAGTTAAAAATATTTTTCAGTGTTTCATGCTTCTATATTATGGATTAATTAATTTAAATTTGAAATAAATTTTATTATATTCAATTCTAAATTTTTAATTATTATTAAATTTATAATAAATTTAACACAATTATATAATTTGTTTAACTGACAACGCACTGGAGCTTTTGGAATAGAGCATTGAAGTGTTAGAAGAATATAGCGACAGACTAGTGGAGTGCTAGAGCATTGGAATGCAGTAATGGAGCATTGCAGTAGTGTAGTGTCGGAATGCTGGAGAATTGGAGTAGAGTACTGAAGTACTGGAAGTGTGGAGTGCTTGGTTCAAGGGAGTGCTATTATCAGTGAGCGCTTTCAGTAGTGTAGTCTGCATTACTGCAGGCGATGTGTTATCAGGGAGTACTGCCAGTGTTGCCAAAAGAGCTGTTGCTGGAGTGCATTGCCTAATCAAGTTGTGCTTGTATGACATAATGCTAAAAACAAACAGCTAGTATATGTCTTCATGCTTGAGGTAAAGCCTAGGGGAAGCAGATTAATGAAGACAATTTTAAGTTGTGAGAGAGCGGTCCCTTGTTTGTCTAGTCTAGAGAGCTAAATCTTTCAATATGCTTATTGAGAATAGTACGTACTTGAACAATCTAGTAGTTCTTATACTTGATCATTCAATTTTTATTGTTTTACTTGTAGGTTTGTGTAAGCTGGAGAGTATAAACCTGTCATTCACTGTTGTTTCTGATGGTGGATTAAGAGAACTGTCTGGACTAACGTCTCTTAAATCACTTAATCTGGATGCTCGTCAAATCACAGATGCTGGACTTGCAGCTCTTACAAGTAAGACTATACAAAGCAGTTGTCAAGGACAATTGTCTAGAGCTTTTCATGCTTCTTTCAATTTTTTGAGTAGGCACTTTTATCTGTAAACTATGATTTGATCATGAAATATGTTCACGTTTCTGCCAACAAGCTAATTGTCAGAAAACCAGTCAACATGAAACACATGTTTCATGTTAAAGCTCTAAAAAGAAACTAAGGATATACATCAACTGTTCTTTGGACTTTGGCAAGCACCTTAGGATGCTTTACTTTTGGATCATGTGCATACTAGGTTTATTGTATTGGTCTTATTTTCTTTTCTTCTTGAGGCAGGTTTGACTGGGCTGACTCATCTTGATCTTTTTGGAGCCCGTATCACAGATTCTGGGACAAGCCACTTACGAAGTATGATTAGTACTTAATTTTGAATTCCATTTCGTAAAGAAAATTAATTATACTTGTCTTTTTGGATGGCCAACCATATTGATAGTTTTGGAACTATGTTATGTGGACTTAGGATAGGGTGTTAGATATCTACTTAAGTATACAGTAAATTTTATAAATTATTTCTGCAGCTCTTGTAATACCCATATGTGCTAGTGTAAGGTTAAGAGTCCATATAACATAGTTTAGGAACTCCTCTATTTCCCTATAACAGATGCATCTCTGCCTTTGATGTCAATGTTCACTTTGCCCTTCGGGGGAAGGGTGTTGTATTAACAACCTCTTATATTACCACCACAAGTCTTTTGATCTAAAAGTACACTGGATATTTTACTTTTTGAGAATGGATCATCTGCATACAGATTTGAAGAACTTGCGCTCCTTGGAAATCTGTGGTGGAGGATTGACCGATGCTGGTGTGAAGAATATTAAAGATCTTTCATCCCTGTCGCTACTAAATCTGTCACAGAACTGTAACCTGACAGATAAAACTTTGGAGATGATCTCCGGTATTGCTGTGACTCTATACTTTGTTATTTTCCTATGTCGAAGGGAGGTGGTTGAGAATGATAAAATGTAGCTCGTGTATTATTGTAGACGGTAGAGCAATAGTAACCAAAGCGTTGGATCTGACACATGTAGTGCACTACCATTAATGCATTGCAGGGTTGACAGGATTGATCTCTTTGAACGTTTCAAATTCCCGTGTGACAAGTGCAGGATTGAGACATCTAAGGCCCCTGAAGAACTTAAGATCTCTGACCTTGGAGGCTTGCAAGGTCACAGCAAATGACATAAGGAGGCTTCAGTCAGCTGGTCTCTCTAATCTGGTAAACTTCCGCCCCGAGTAGTAATTATGGTTATGGTGGCGTTGATATGTTCTATAGATAGCTTTTATTGGGGAGGGAGGGGAACACTGCTATCTGTATATGTGAAAAAGTTGAGCAGATGTTGGGACATATTTGTACATATGGGGTGATTGAAAGGTAGTTAAGGAAGCAGCTTAATTTACTTTAGTAAATTTAAAGGGAGGGGCTGAAATGGTCACTTTCTTTTAGGGCTGCGGTTTTTAGATGAAAGAATAATAAAATTTCTGTAAATATGCTTTGAATGATTTATCAGCGGTGTGTGCTGTACTGGGTGAACTTGTGTACAGTTGTACGTACCGGCCCATTATCATGAATTTTATTTAGTTTGAATTATGCTTGAACTTTTCATTCTCCTTATCTTTATTTTTATTTTCAAGAATTAGTCTTACTTTTAAGATTTTTAATGGTACTTTTGTTTTGGTTAAATTTAGTTTCATCGTAACACATTTTTTATGTTGTTATTTTTTAATTTAAAATATTACATTTAACGAAGTTAATAAAAAAATGTCGATGGTAATGGTGATCAAGTTTTTTTAAAATACAAGTGGAAAGATAATTTTTAAATGGAAATTGAATTCATTTTTAGCATCAATACCATATTTCGTTATTAATTGCGATCAAAACTGCTTTGTGTTGCATTGAATCAAATACATCCATTGATTGGGATCATAGAAAGATGTTAGTTTAGGTTATTATGGGAAGATCAGATATTATGCCCTGATTTTGGGTCATTTAATGGTGGTGATCCCTGTTAGGACAAATGCATATGTTTGTCATTCATGTTCAACCTATGTACAATGAGCTTGAAGGACGATCTCCTCAACAAGGTAGGAAGGATCGCAACTTTCGTGGAAGCACACCGAAACCGATGTTTTGACGAATTTCGTTAAGCATCTCGGGATTAAGGGCTTGAATTATATCGTTCTAGTTGGCTGCAGTTTTCATTTAGTCCATGTTTTCCTTGTTATACATTTTTCCCTACAAAAAACTGTGGACACCTTGGGGTTTCATGGATCAGCTCCTTTGATATCGAGTAGGAAAAGGTCATTGGCATTAACATTGGTATTGCTGGCTCCTATATACTTGGGTCTACAATGATCCCAAATATATGGACAGCTTTCAAGTTTACAGGGGCAACGACAGCTGTTTCGTTAGGTTTTACATTCCCAGTTCGATTGCATTGATGACAGGGAAACAAGACAAGGGTTTGAGGTTGAGCAGGGTGCAGAGATCTTTGTCATGGTTGATTTTAATATTGGCTATAACAATCGGGAATATTTATCTGTTAGTACACAGTCAAATGGTTATGGTTGATCTTAATGTGCCTGCCATTATGCTAGCATATCCCGTATTGTTGTTCAATTTGTACCTATGTTTTTTGTAGTTATGTTTTGAAATTACAGTTCAAACTTAAAAATAAAATCTAAAGGGTTTTCTTTGGAATTATAAATATTCATATATTGTATATAGTAAATTGTGTATGATAAAATTAGATTTTCTTTTCTTCATTTAGAATTTTTGTTAGTGTTAAAAAATTCTTTTTGATTAGTGTCACATACAACGATTAATCGTGGTAATGATTGTGCAAAAAGTGTTTCATGAAGTTCAATTGATTAAATGAGGTTCATTCGAATTATATGAATTTAGCTTATTTGTAGAACATATGGAGAAGTCTGTTTACTTGAAATCTTAGTAGATTAGTGAGAACTACCTTGGTAAATATGAAAAATAATAATAGAAGATTTATAATTTAATTTGTAATCTTAAAGGATTGATCTTTTAGAATCTCAGTTGTAGATCCGTTAATGTAAATTAGTTTATACCATTAATTTTGGGAGCTCAACTATAAATAGAGATTTTTTCTTCTTTGTATTCTTTTTGGAGTAATAAAATACTTTGAGGGCATTTACTCAAACACTTGGCCTTATGTTATTTTATGTTCTTTCATTGTTCATTTGTTTTGAGTTAGATTAATTTAGACAAACTTAAAATAAAAAAATTGCCTAAGACCGTACGAATTGTGAGACTAAAATGACACTAGAATGAAATGGTTGTAATCATGTTTTCTTAAAGCTTATTGCTTATGAAAGGATACTTTTATTAAAGTAAACGTCAAACATGTACATTTATGTTTTATATTTGTTTAAGGGAAGTATTTGGCTATTCACGACCCTTTAATTAATTTATTATCTTGAGGTTTTTATTATTGGGTTCTTAAAAAAGTTTGTTTTTTAAAATATTATTTAATTTTAATTTTAATAGCAAATGTCTCTTTGTTAGGATATTATTATGGGATATTATATATCTTTTCATATATTTTGGATTATATTATATATATTTCCTATTCCTGTGTGATTACCATAGTATACTCTTGAGGTTAATGAATATTAAAATGAATTACTCTATTCTTGTCATGGTATCAAGACCCTAGGTTCCCATTTTATTTTTTTTCTCCAAGTCGTTCTTATTTTTTGTTTTGCTTGATGGAGCAACGGTGTCAGCTTCCGGGTTGGCTATCGATTTTTTTTCTTTGTTCTCAATGACAGGTGGCGGTTCTACTTCACCACCGCCTAAAATTGGACCTAACTCTCCGTTTTTCTTACTACTCCTATTCGATTAAAGTTTGACAATTTCGATGATTGGGCTTATGCTATTCGTGTTGCACTATCTTTGCGGCTTTTGAATGCATTAGATGATGAATTGGTTAGTATGAATTATCCAAAGACTACTGAAGAAGTGGCAGTTGCAGGAAGAGTAAAGGATGCAATGATGAACCAGTGTGTGCTTCAGATTACCCTTTGATTTGGTCATCTATTTTTGTTGTTTTCTTGCCCCATTTGAGTAAAGGGGCTGAGGTGATAAATATGTTTTCTTGGTTTTCGGCTGAGGCTGAGCATAGGTATATGGCTTCCTTCACTTGTGAGCTCATGTGGTTGAAGACCTTGCTATTGGGCTTAGGTGTTCATCATCCTAAAGTTATTTTTTTTTGTGATCGTCAATCTGCGTTGCATATTGCATTTGAAGTAGATTATTCCTTTGTTAAGGATGCAATTTAGGATGGGTTGATTGCACCTCCTTTTGTTCTGATCGTCGTTCAGTTGGTTGACATCATTACAAAGGTGAATATTATCTTTTAGGGATATCTAAATATATTATATATCTTTTAGGCATATATTTAAGAATATATTATATATCTTTCCATATATTTAAGAATATATTATATATCTTTCCTATTCTTACGTGACTATTACAGCATAAATATTATATATACTCTTTAGCTCTATGAAAAAGATTGAAAGAAATTATCCTATTCTTGTCACTCTCAAATACTAACATATTTTTCAGACAGATAAAGATTGAACATATATTGGATAGACTTAGAATTAGACCTAAGCCTTTAATGGCTTTGCAAGAGGAAAGTGAGCTGTAATAGCGCTGAAGCTTGTGCTTCACATTGTTCTTCAATGCTTAAATAATGATGAATTTAAGAGAAAATAAAATTGGAGATTTAGGAATAGTAAGAGCTGAAAAATGGTGAAGATGAGAATAACGGAATACCTAACTTTTATACCTTGAAGGCGAATGTCCTTCATTTCATAGGTGTGTGTTGATGGCTAGCATGCCGTCAGTTTTCTTGCCAATGTCTATAAGCATTTGTTATGAATTGGTATAAGAAACTTGTTGCTCAAATTAGTATTGTAATTGTAGTGTTAGTATTAAACTACAACTCTTTGTTTATGAATGATTAGGATTAATCATTTGCTTTGCTTTGGGATTTGCATTATCTCATAGTCCAAAAAAGTGGGCTCTTGTCCTTCTTACTCGAAATATAACTTTTCAGTTTATTTGCATAATATTTCATTAAAAGAAATCGAATATTAGCATTTACAACAATTTCTCTAGGACGCCCTTTATAATCTCAAAAAGTAAAAAATTTGGGTCACAAGTTCCGTCTTAATCTTTGCTAGAAAAGAAAAAGGCATAGCAATCAACCATGTAAATTACCTTCACAGCCATCTTCATAGAAGCACAGAAACAAATTTTATAACTAAACTATGAGTTGGAATGCAATAATAATAAGTTAAACTGTAATAAATGCAAGTATATCTCCTTAATTAATATATAAAAATATTTAATCATAGTTAATATGGTACATTACATCCCTCTGAATAAAACCATCAAATATATGAGCACTAAGCTCAATGACCTACTTTACTTGATATAGGCTCAAAAGTGCAGCAAAATTTGCAGCTAATCTGAGGGACTGCTTAGAGACCAAAATTCGTGGAGCAAACCGATATAAAACAGGCATATCACCACTTTCATTCTGGCAAGTCAGTACTTCGGATTTTCAGTGATCTGAATCCCGAGGAAGACGAAATGAACCAGAAGCATATAGCATCTGATAAACTGGCCGTATTCTAATAGTTAAAATCAAGCTCAAGAAGCTGCCTAGACCACAGATGCCGGCTAAAACAAAGAAAGTGAGCCTGAAGCATTCAGGTCCCAAGCAGGTGGAACTTCCTTGCTTAGCAGCTTCAGCATCATAAACATAACCAGCAAGCAGACCTGAGAAAAGAAGTGCACCTACAGGATTTCCTAGCAGCATAAAGCTGTAAATGATACCAAAATGTTCCAAGCCGAAAAGTTCAGATGCTGTAGGAACCATGAGGTTATATTGAAATCCGTAGCAGATACCAAGCAAAGCAGTTGAAACATAGAGGGTACCACTGAAAGCTAATCCATACAGAACAAATGCTATGACCATAACTATTAGCATGCAGGCCATCCACAATGTTCGAGGAATGGTTCTCGTCCTGCAAGAACACAAATCACTTAGAATAATGCCTCGTAAACAAGGGAAACTTTTAATATAAACTACCAAGTCTAAAGTCCGTGACTGGAACAAAGTTTGGATAGAAGTACTAGGAACATTTCCAAATCTTCAACTCAACCACCAACCTAAGAAACTGTTCCTTTCAAGCAAAATGTGTATGGACAAGGAATCATGACAACAAAAAATAAAGAGAATTTAGTAGTTCTAGCTCTGGTGTTGAATGATTACAGAAAAGGGAAACAAGATATTTAGTGAATCAAAATTTTATAATGAGAAATAACCTGACAAAGTGTTCTGAAAGAGCACCCGAGCCAAGACGACCAACGAAATTGCAGAAGCTAAAAAGAGAGAGCAATATTGTTGTATTCTCTACTCCAAATGCAAGTCCGATTTGAGCCAAGTTATTGAGAACAGTAACACCAGAACCAACTCCAAGAAAATATACAATCCAAAGAAGCCAAAAATCAGCCTTGATAAAAGCTTCACGAAACTTGAAGTCCTCCCCCCTCCTGGGTCTTCTTTTCTTCTTCACTGCCCCCTCTCCCTCAGCAAGAAGCGTTTCCACATCTGAGGCGTATTCACTTTCAAAGAAACTTCCAAGTTTTGAGGTTGATGAAGATGGAGACAACAAAGGAACAGATTGACTAGGAGCACCTTCTCCCTCAGCCAAATGCTCTGTTGAACCTGCCAAGGGTGTAATTGTCTCTGCATTGGCTCGAACAAGTGTCATCTTGATCGGAATTCCAAGAGGAGAAAGCAAGAAGAGAAATACAATAGCAAGTAGTACATATGAAACAGCATCACTTAGAGAAACCTTGTCATATATAATTGTTACTGTGAGAAGATAGATAGCAAGCAAGACACTAGCAGCTTGGGTAAAAACAAAGTGGACATGAACTGAAGAGTCTTCTCCAGAAGGAGGAGTGCAAGGGCGAACAAAGTACATCATGGCCAAACATATAACTGGAATTCCAAGAGTAAGGAACAGCAGCAGTTTCGAAGCGGATTGTTCAAGCAGCAAGCTGTATAATACAGTATATACAGCGGCACTGATCCCAGAATAACCTTTGAGGATGCCAGCAACAGTACCCCTACTGAGGGGGAAATTTCTCATGTTAGTTACTAGCACTGCTGTGCTAAACCATGCATTACTATTAGAGGCAACCACAAGTGCGATCCATAACTGCCATGGCATGGAACATGGGTCAAGTAAGTACATAAAACATAAAAAGAGAATGAGAATGAGAGAAAGCAATAACTGTAAGCCATACTTTTCAAAACCATCTGGTGGGAGACGCTAACAAAAACAAAACTGTAATGTTACTTCGATATTTTCTTAGGGGTATCCATCAACAGCCACACATCTCTTCACATTCCAAACGAGACTGGGAATAAATAAGGAACATAAAATCCCATTTGAGAAAATGACCTATGAGATGCTTACCAGCAGCAACAGAACTACTAAGAATAAATAGGTAGTGAAATAATTTACTAATTGCAGGTTTGGAAATGCTCCAGTGAAGAACTAGGAATATCAGTAAATTGCTTGTAGAAAACACAAAGTGAAACTGATCAACCAACAGTTAATACCAACATAACCAGACAAGAGAAGTGCCAGATTGGCATGAGTTTAAGTCAAAACTTCAACAAGGTTAGTTTCCTCCATCACTTATCTTCTTCTAAATCAACCCGTACTACTTATTGTTTGGATGGTGCGAGTGATCCAAAATGCTCTCGGTAATCTCCAAGGAGAACAGTTTGAAGTAGAAAATCTGGAAAGATTTTCACTGAAGAAAGCAGGAAACACGGAAAATGGAGGTGGGGGAAAGAAAACACTTTTGTACAAGAAATGCATACCTTCAGAAAATAGAAACCAAAATCAGAGGATTGTAATACCAATTTAAGTGACTTAAAAAACAATATGATCATCATATCATTAGCACTCATTAACACTTAGGTGTGCTTGGCAGAAAATAAAATTTGAGTGTGCTTGATAGGAAAAAAAGAAAGAAAAGAAGAGTAAACAAAATAAGAGAAATGATCCTAGCGTGTAAAAACAAATCATTTCAATTGGAAATAATGAGAGAAAATGAGTTAGAGATATACATTTTTCAAAGGTTTTTTTTTTTTTCCTTCTCATTTTTCAACTCTATCAGCTATAGATGAAAAAAATTACGACAAAATGTTTTTTTCTTTCTATTTCTAGTCTTTCAAATTTCCATCTTTCCAATATTCTTTTCATTATACCAAACAAAGCCTAAGATTAGAACTACACAAGTTGCTTGATTCTGATTGCTAATAAAACTATAAGCTCGTAATCATAATTCTGCTCTCCAAGTTTTACTCAAGCCTGTAAGTACCTTTGTCCCTCCACTCCCACCCAAAACATACAAAAAGTCTTTGAATGATTTCTCCTTTGTTAGTGGATGAAAAAAAAAAAAAAAAAAACACTTTTTGAGGTCATGAGATAAGCAGAATACCCCAAACTAAATGTTTAAAAGAAAACAATTAAGAACTTGGTGATATTTCAGGACGTTTTCAGAAGAGAATTTATCTACCATTAATAAAGTACTCATTCCTCACCAACAACCAATATTGTAAACCATGAGGAAAAAAACAACATTGACACTTAAAAATGCATAATACAGAATCAGAAACCATAAATCCAATACTGCAAATTGGTAAGAATCTCTAGGCTGCTTTTTCAAGCAGGTATAAGGAGGGCCTACTTATAGATAAGCTTCAGGCTTAAAGCATCAAGACACAAAGATATAATTGATCTGCATATTACAAGACAGAATGGGATATAATTTTGCTTGAAGTCATTATTACATAACTTGATGAGCTTGGTATCAAGAACAATAGCACCAAATCATATTACTACTCAAGTATTCAAGTGCAGGTCATAAAACACTTATTCTCCCAACTTTATGAAGCAATTCTTCTGGTGGAGGACAGTGGACAGATTCATGGTCTTTCGTGAGCTATTAAGATTAGATCTATTTGTTGTCATTCATGGGGCATCACAGTGTTTGAACAAGCTCCAAAGGAAACATATAAAGCAGATGATTTTCCTATATCATAGCAATCCCATCTCACTTTAGCTGGTTCTATCACACCATATACAAACTAAACTAAGATTTCCAATAATAGTAATAATAATAAAATAATGGAATCATCATGATTAAACAGTCCTCATGAAAACCTTATGGAGAAACAACCAAAAAGCAATTTGTAAAACCAATCCAATTAAGAAGAATTCACATAATTAGACAATAATTGCAAATAGATAGACAACTGATAATAGAACAAATTTCAGTATAACTAATAATAAATAATAAAATAAAAACCAACGACTAATGTCATATAAAACTAAATTTAAAACTTAAACCCATAGAATTGAAACCATAAAACATGTGATGTGAAGACTTACCACCCAGTAAGGCAAAGGATGAATAGTTTGGCTAACATCAAGCCAGATAACACCATATCCCAAGAAACAGGCAAAGACCCCAACAAGCAGCACAGTCCAAGGAGGGAAACGATTACAGGCAATACCAGGGAGGAGTCCAACACTCTCTCCAATATCATTTGCTACTCCCAAGAACGTGAGCTGTTGCTGACTGAACCCCGACACCGATTTCAGAGCAGAAGAATAGAGTGTGAAGTTGGTGGCGTTCCCAGCTGATATCTGAACCCATAAAGCAGCTGCCAACCCAACCCATGGTGGTCTGCTCCCCGCTTTCAGCTTCAATTTTGCCATTTGCTAATCGCTATTGTTGAAGAGCTACTTTTTCTTGGTTGAACTCGTTTGCTGATGTAGTAAGTGGCGACGATCGCCCATATAAAAGATCAAAGAAACAGAGCTGTTTATAGAATTTATTACTACCACCAACTTTTTCCTTTTAAAACAAAAATAGTTACTAGACTAGTAGTTTTTTTTTTAAAGATTTTCAGATATTTTCAATATAAATTTACACATGGATTGAAAAGGCCTTCGATTAAAATAACTCAATCATTCCCTTTGTCTTGTTCTTACTTTCTTTTCTTACGTACCCACACGTTCAGACGACGTTATAGCTTGTGATTAGGCAAGGTGGGTTATTATTCCTCTAAATCCAAATTTCTCTGTGAAGTTTACAAGGGTTTAATTTATATTTGAAATCTAATATTTCTATTTTTATTTTATTTTTAGAGAATTTAATTTTTTTATTTTTGGATTTTAAAATGTTAATCTAATTATTAATATTATTAATTTTTTATTAAATTAAGGTTCATTAAAATATTAATTTTTTATATGACTATTAAGTGGGGTTTTTTTAATTTTATAATGTCATTTAATAGAAAAATTTTAACTATGTTAATAATTTAACATAAATTTTAACATTTAAAACGTTAAAGGGCTAAATTCTTAAAAATAAAAATAAAAGAACTAAGTTTCAAATGTAGAAAGAGTATAAGAACTTGAAACATATTTTAGCCTAAAAAATTATACTGACTAAAATAAATTTAAAAAAAATGTTAAGACTGAACTCGAATTTCAGACATGTTTTTTAATTATTTAATTTAATATTTAATTTAAATTTATTTGTACATAATTTAAATTATATGAAAATTAAATATATAGTACTATGTAATATTATAATGTCAACATTAGATAAAAATGTTTTAAATTGAAAGTTGCATGCGAACAACATAATTATTTGATTGAAAAATATGTTGAAAATATTTCTAAATTAAAAATATGATTGAGATCTTTGAAATTTTACATTACACACACAGAAAAAAGAAAAAGTTATGGACTAAAACTCTGTTGGGTTTATGTATTGGGTTATAGTTGATTGGGCTGAATCGTAGGTATGGGAAAATTAAGTAAAACGGTGCGTAGAGCAAGGTTTAATGAAACGCATCGTTTGGTCATTTAGTCTGTTATTTTAACTACTTTTGAAAGTTGCAATTTTATTTCTTTTCATCCTTATAAAATCGGTGCAATAGCAGTGTCAGTTATGGAATGAAAACTGTTATTCACACTAATTTCTATATCAATTTCTCTCTTCTCCAAGTTCTGCTTCCTTCCTATTTTTCGATTACGATCATAATAAGGTATCAAAGCTCTAACGTTCCTATGGCTGGGGATGGTGGTACCATCGAGGGCAGAAGGATGTGTTTGTGTTGTAGTAGGATTTGGTGAAGGTTCAGGGTGAGTTGTATCAACTGGATGCTAAGTAGGGGACTAAGCTGAAAGCTAGATTTCAAGGATTCTAGAAGGATATGCGACAGGAAATGCGCTCTCTGTTTGAGTAGTTTTTGGGGAACTTTTCCTCTCCGAGTGCAATGGCTGCTGCTAAAGGGAAATGAGTCTTGGGAGGGCCACCTCTTGGATTTACTCCCAAAGACCTTTTGGAAATGCCTCAACCTTGTGCCAATACCCTTGTACCTCGATCTGGTTCCCTTCAAGAGTGTCCCTATAGGTTGGAATGCCCTAGATTTGATGGTTTTGATTTCAGAGGCTGGTGGTCGGAGCTTGAACAATATTTTGCAACTGAGGGTGTGCCAAAATGTGACAAGGTATGGACTGTTATGCTGTATCGAAGGGTCGAACACTGGACTGGTATCACTTCTATGCACAGAGGCCTGGAGATCTGCACCTGCTAGATTGGACATGCTACACTTACAGCTTGAAGGAGCGTTTTGGATCTAGTATCTTCAAGGATTCAATGGTTGAGTTGGTGATAAACCATAAAAGCAACATATTTCAATCCCATGCTTAGCGTGTTTTTTGGATGATTTATTAATTAATTTAGTGAATTTGATGCTCCTAATCCTTTAATTTCATGTTTTATACTTAGGAGAACATAGGGGAATAAAAGGAGCGGAAAACGGGCCGAAATCGAAAAAAATAGGCTATTTTAAGGATCCACACGGCCTGGCCATATGCCCATGTGAGCTACACGGGCTAGCCATACGCCCATGTGGCAGCCCGTGTCGATTTCGTACCCTGCTTCCCTGTTACGCGGAAAAACCTAAATTTTAGGGTTTCTGAGCATTCTAAAGTTTATAAATACATATTAGAAGAAGACCTAAGAGGACATACAGAGTAGAACGCAGAAACTACTCGAAGAACGCCGTTGGAATCATCTCGGAAGCAAATCCACTCCAAGATTGAAGATCTCCAGTCGAATTTCCTTCGAAGTTTTATTGGGTTTTTCATGTCTTGTTGTTATTCTAATTTTGAGATGTTTTCCTCTATGAGTATGAACTAAACTCCCTAAAATACCTAGGGAGGATGAAACCTATGATGGATCTTATTATTTAATTATCTGAATTACATGATAAATACTTGTTCTTGTTCTTAATTATGTGTTCTTAATCCTTGCCTTAATATTTTTAGGATATTAATCCAAGTTTGATGTGCTTAATCAGTGGAGCAAAATGCCCTGCTTAAGAGTAGATCTAGCATAATTAAGCGGAGTTGATTGCAATCCTAGAAATAGGACGACATAAATCTGCCGGATTAGAGTCAAATCTAATAAGGGAATCCATAGATCGAGTTAATGTGATAATAGGGGTTTTAATTAGAAAGAGATTTCAATTAATCAACCTAGAGTCAGTTGTTCTTAGTCTCGAAAGAGATATTAACATAAATTAGGGATTTCTACGGATCAAGACAAGTGAATAAATCGTTTAATTCAGAGCCGTAATAATAAGTGAAGTCTAGGAGGATTCTTCTTTATCATTGGTTTATTTGATTACTTTATTCACTCTCTATTGCGTACACAGTTAATTAGTTTAGTTTTAGATTAAAAACAATCCATTTAATTATAGGCTAGATAATAAAAAGATAGTAACTACTAGTACTTTTAGTTCTCGTGGATATGATATTTCCGACTCACCATAGCTATACTACCATTCGATAGGTGCACTTGCCTTTGTCGTATTTTAGTTAATTAGTTTAGTTTTAGATTAAAAACAATCCATTTAATTATGGGCTAGATAATAAAAATATAGTAACTACTAGTACTTTTAGTCCTCGTGGATATGATATTCCCGACTCACCATAGCTATACTACTATTCGATAGGTGCACTTGCCTTTGTCGTATTTTAATTAGTTCGTGACGTCATCAGCTGGTCTCCTTAAAGCAACAAGGTTCTGTCGAGCATTACCATGACCAATTTGTAAGTATCCTAACACAACTGTAGTTGCCTGAATCATATGCCCTTAGTATATTCGTTAGCAATTTGAAGTTGGAGATAAGTCGATACCTACAGCTTTTTAGACCAATATGTTGGAAAATCGGGTTTGGAAAACGTAACGTAAAATAAGTTTAAGGAAAAACCAGAGTTTTAATTTTGTTTTTCAAAACTAGAACTTGGTTGTGATAAATAAAGTTATAAACACTTAATCAAAATTATACATTTTTTAATCGTCTAAGACAAACGCTTCGATCGAGTAGTCTTCTTCGTTATCCTCAAGCTCAGGTCTGTAGTGTGGGCTCACTTCGAATCAGAAAATTTTCCACAAAATTTCTAGTGGGGTAATTTTGCAATTTCTCTAAAATTCTATGTCAAGTTGTAAATAAGAAAAATATCTCTAGAAATCTTCTGAAATTAATTTTTTCTAAGAATTTTCTCTCTACAACTTTCTCTTAAATTCAAGTGTATGTAAAATAATGACTCATAGTTCTCTTTATATAGGGAGAGTTTAAAGAGTTCAACAATGATTAAACTTAATCACTTTAATATCAAATTAATAAAATACTATCAAGATAAATATTAAATTAAATTTAATATTAAAACTATTAAAATAATATTATTTTTGGAATACTTAATCTGAAATCAAATTATCTGGTAAAGTCCCAGTAGGAGTGTAATTGTAACACCCCAAACCCGGCCCACACGCTACAACCGGATCTGTATGTCACTTAAGGGATTTTACAAAACATGTCGCATTTTGGAAAACAACTACTAGGTTTAAACATTTATACCGAAAACTTAATAATTCATTAATTCATATAAAATATAAAGTTATAAATTACCTTGGTGAATTTTAAACAAAAACTATAATTTCATACATGTCTTAACTTAATTTAAAACATAAAACTTAAAAGCCCAGTAATAAAAGCCCAACATAAAACCAAAACATAAATAATAGTCTAGTGGCCCATGGCCTTATTACAATAAAATTTAAAACCCATTAAATAAAAATATAAAATAATAAACTGGAGTCTTCTTGTTAAATCCAAGAGTTTTTTTGCATGGCCACCTTGCACTCCTCTCCAGCCCGGTCCGGTGCACTAGGTGCTACTTGAAAATATTAAGAAATTGGTTGAGTCGCGAGACTCAGTGTGCAACCCTTATGAACCATTAGATTTGGGCCTTAGCCCCACAGAACAGAATAACAGTTTAATATATATATATATATATATATAACAAAAAAAATTATGCAAGCCCAACCCAAATCCTAAGTTTCCATCCGCTACACGCCTCCCGTACTAGCCGTTCACACCATAGGGGATTTCTACAATCAACCCGCACTGCTACACGCCGTTGATGGCAGTCGTGTTGCTCATCGTTAGAGTTGTGACAGAGTCACCAGGCTGAAATGAAAAAAAGCCACCAGAAACAGAGTTTGTGACAGAGTCACCAGGCTGAAATGGCAAAAAGCCACCAGAAACAGAGTTTGTGACAGAGTCACCAGGCTGAAATGTCAAAAGCCACCAGAACAGATCACTTCCCCTTTTCATCAATTTCCCAACCCCAAGCATACAATGAAATCGTCATACAAAGCATATCGTTTTAACATGAATAATCACTGAAATAGGATAGAAGTCACTAACCTGTTGATCAGCCTTTACCCTTCAAGGGTTTTCACTTGTTATGCCAGGATTTCGGCATTTAGCAGAGTATAGCAGATTTATACATATGAATATATATTAGCAAACAGTCTAACAGTGAGAAAGGTTACACACCTGATTAATGTCGATACCCTTGCTAGACCGATCTACAACTTTGCTCAAAAAGCCGGAAAGATGTGAAAATAGGGCCTCTCCTATATTCGGCCAAGGGTTAGTAAATCCTGAATTTACACATTGAAACTAATAGATCTTCTTACCTTGAAATCTTGAAAGTAACACGATTCGAGTGCTACCGATCTATAACTCAAAGATCTATACGATTGACTCCACTAAAGTTCCCTTCAGATTTCGGCACAAGTAGGCACCACAGAAGTAATTCGGCAATCACAGGAGATGAGATCTAGGGATTTCGGCTTTTAGGAAAATCCCAGAAAAAGTATGAACAAGAGAAGGCTGATGTGTCTTTGGCTTTTAAAATACTTGAGTGAAGAGTTTCGGTTTCTGACAGGAAAAGAGAAGAAGAAAAGAAAACAAGGAAGAGACTTGAAGATTTCAACTAGGAAGAAAAAGAATGGAAAGAGTTTCGGCTTTTGAATCAAAGTGAAGATGAGGGAATTGGCTTAGAGATTTCGGCTTTTGCAGAGAATGAAGAGGAAGATGGAACTTTAGGAGTTTTCGGCTTTTACTCAGAGAAGAAGAGAAAAGAATGAGAGAAAAACCCAAATGCTGAAATTGAAGGAATATTCCCCCTATTTATAGAAATTTTGGCACTTACCTAACCTTGCAGATAAATCCTATCTTTTCTCCTTTATCTTAATCTACTAGCTCATCTAAAAGAGACTTAATTATCTCTAACTCGTCCCTCCTTTATCAGCATATTATCCACATATTTTAATCATTAAAGTCCCTAAATTTTAGCCTTTATCTGCTTATTATCCACATAAAATAAATTCCTAAATAATAGCCTTTATCTGCTTATTATCCACATATTTTAAACATTAAAACCCCTAAATTTTAGCCTTGTTGCCATCCATTCCACCTAATCCTAATGCCCAAAATTTAGCTAACTTAAATTAAAAGAATTGGGCTCCATGAAACTTAAATTTGGCCCCCTTACTCCCTTGTGTGGCGTCACCTCCTAAGATTGGGCCACAAGCCCACTACATAGATACTACATTTTAAACCCTATAATGCCCAAACAGATAATTTTAATCAAGGCCTCTGCCTAAGCCTGAGCCCAATTTGGACCCCTAACACTTAAATTAACACATTAAACATATCCACCCATTAAACACATAGGCCCAAAAATTTAGGATGTTACAGCAATTCTTCCATTACTCAACCACTGAAGAACCACCGCCAGCCACCAAAATGTTGTGGTCGCCACCTCCGACACGTCCTGTCCAGTGGTGCCATCGCAGGTGTGACACCCTTATGGCATATTGAGTAGGTTTGGCTGTTGCTGGTTCGGTCCAGGCCTAGTGACGACCCAAATGGTCTAGTCCTGCCACCGGTTGGACTATGGTTCGACCAATTTTTGGGTCTCGGTCTCTATTTTTGGTTCTCGGGACCAATTTTCGATCTCATGTCCAATTTTTAAGTTCAATTACCCATTGGGTTAATTGTCTGACATGAAAATTAATTTCTAAAAATATCATATTAATTTTAATTAATTTGATTAATTTATTTTTACTTGATCAAAATTAATTTTCCCAAA
This sequence comes from Gossypium australe, assembly GCA_005393395.2. Classification (NCBI taxonomy): domain Eukaryota; kingdom Viridiplantae; phylum Streptophyta; class Magnoliopsida; order Malvales; family Malvaceae; genus Gossypium; species Gossypium australe. Next base: position 14,437,322 of record CM016623.1, on the reverse strand, counting down.
AATCATTTAGATTTTCCAAATTAATTTTTCAACAAAATTTTTTAATCAAATTCGCTAGTTAAACAATTCTCACGATTGCCTAATTTAATTCCACATCGAATAAATCGACTCAATTAAATTATTTTTAAAGTCGTAGAATTTTTTTGATTCAAATGCAATCCGATCGAGTTTTTGTTAAGCTAGTGGAGGGACAAATCAGGTATATATAATTAGGCTCGAGTAATTACAATTATGTCTAGAAGTATCGTCTCGATAATTCAAATTTTACTTAATCATGGAGTCAGTTCACAAAAAGTACCATGATTGAAAATTCCTTATTGTATACTCTTTACGAAAGCAATTCATCCAACTACTTTATCCAATGACCTCGTAATGTGTGTGTTACTCTCATATGGTATTCTTAATTCCTTTGAGTTAAATTCGTTCACTCAATACAATCCTATTTTATCTTATTGTCACCATTGTGTCTTTTTAATGAATAATATGATCACTGTCAACAAATGGCTATGATAAATCGCTCGTTCGAGAACAAGCAACCCGTGGCCACGTTCCATATTTATCAATCCACACAATGTCAATGAGAGGATATCGTTAACTCTTTAACTGAGCTTTAAGTTCCATTGTTTCTAGTTAAGTCATGCCATACACAAGTCATGTACCCAACATATCGGCTATCGGCTCGATCATCTTTAGAGCATAAGCCTCCATTTATATCAAAGCACATGAGTTACATACACATGGTCAGTGACTAACTCAGGATTTAGGTAAATCACACAATGAACGTTAGAAGTGAATTAATTCATAAATGAATTCAAAATTAATTCATCTTGGGTCCAATTTAATGAATAATTCTTCTTGATGAATACATCTATGTCTTTACCCGTGAAGTCAACTGCTCCGATAGCCAAGACTAGTCATCTCTCCAATTGGAATTGTAGACGATATAATAATCCTTCTAAGTATTTGAATCAAATGCTCATTTTGATTCTTTTTATGGGATTACAGACTCGATTAGATTATCTACTGAAGTAAGTTGTCTTTCTCGCAATGTAAACGTTCTTACAATGCCACTTAACATTAGTTTGAACTTAGACAATCAATGAGCTAAAATTTGCTTGTCACAATTTCTCTATGCACACAAAACATAAAAGATAGAAACACAAAAGACATAAAAGTGAAATGTGAAATTAACTTTATTTATTTATTCATCGTTCAAATACATAGAAAATAATTGCATGTTTACTACAATATGAACACATTTCCTAACACAAGATCCTTGGTAGAAGCTTTCCCTATTGCTATATAGGTGGAAGGAATTTTAGGAACAACTCTTAAAAAGGGATTTCTAGTTGACACTAGTTCACTGTCTATATTTAACTCACCACCACCCTCTTATGTTGCTACCAGACCCCCTAGTTATTCTCACTCGAGCTCATTTGATCAGTCAACTCAGTCATCATCTACAAGGTCAATGGCTTCAAATGGATCCACCAAAAGCTTAAGTCCAGCCTTGATGGTCGAAAGTATGGGTGAGTAAAACTTGATTCAATTCGAAAAAAATTAAAAAAAATTCGAGTTTCAAGTTCAAGTCGGTTTGAATTTTAAAATTCGAATAAAAGATTGGAGTAACTACCCTTTTGGTCCCTATCAACTTTGAAAATAAGCAATTTGGTCTCTCTCAACAAAAATTACAAAAAAAATTTAAAATAATTTTTAAAATTCAAATTATGTATAAAAATTTCAAATTTTATATTTTAAAAAATTATAATTTTTTTTAAAAATACTAAAAAATATATAAAAAAAGTTAAAAATTTAAAAATTTTCTAAAATAATAATTTTGGGGACCTAATTAATGATTTAAGTTTATCATACTCAAGTATCTTATTATTATTATTTTACTTTGAAAAAAAAATTCAAATATATATAGTTTCAAATTTATGTGCTCTAACATGGAAATAGTCATAATGTAACAATATCTTTATTTGACATGTTTACTTTTTTAATTTAACTAGAACAATTTCACTTGATTCGACTTGACTTAAATTACATTTCATTCGACTCGACTCGAAAAAAATTTCAAATTGAGTTAGGATGATAAAATAGGGCTCATGAACTTGATTAACTCAAAATGTTTTCACTCGATTCAACTCGATTCGATCGAACGCTCACCCTATCTGAAAGGAAACAAAAGGGACTTTATTTTTGGTGTGGTGTCAAGGATCACACTAGTCACAAGTGTGTCAAGAGTTAGTTGTATTATATGTTGTTAGAGTCACTAGGTGAGGATGAGTTTCAATAGTGTTCAAAGCAATTGAAGGACCCTACTAGTGAAGGGGATCAAACAAAAATGCTTGTTTTGTCTCTCCGTGCAATCAAAGGATCTCAAGAGCCTCATACAATGAGATTTGAGGTAAAATTGGGATTAGTCAAAGCTATTTTTTTTGTGGACTCTAGCAGCACACACAATTTCTTGGATACCAGACTAGTTACCAAGTTGGTGCTACCAGTAGGAGAGCAACATCAATTAAAGGTCACTATGGCTGATGGTAGGCAGTTACTTTTGAAGGGATGTGGTGTAGTACTTGGCATTTAATGGCTCTGTTTAAAAGTTGTGTCACCCAAATTCTTGTTAAAATAAATACAAGTGACAAGATATGGGATCTATGAGGGTAAAGGTTGTAGCCCACCGTAGATCCCCAACAAGAAAAATATTGGATCGAGGTCGTAACTGGGAGTAGCCTCTGCGGTACGGTACATACTGCACAAGTGGAATCCGTATAGAAGTTTACTTCATCTATTTGATGTTGATTAGAATAATGTGTTCTAACCTTACTGAATTACTTCTATTTGACTTTAATTAGAATAAGATTTTAAAGCCATAAATAGATGTAATCGTCTCTCCTCTTGTATCATTTGAATTTGACATAGTGAATTTTCTTCTCATTTTTGCCCATGGTTTTTTCCCTGAAAGGGTTTCCACGTAAAAATTCGGTATGTTCTATTTTTCTTTTCTTTGCGATACATTGCCATTATTGACGTTCTATTTTTCACAGGCTCCTTTCTTTAAGATCCATAACTTGGAATTTTTGTTCCATGGTGATGCATTTCTCTAATAAGGGTATTCCCTGCATAATTCAAGGCATTTTACTATGAAACATAGAGTTAATGAGTTAAAGATAGGTTACAAAGTGCTTTTCAATTATCACTGCTGAAATAGATCACTATGTTCTGTTGTTGACTAGTGTTGACCAAGTAGTCCTATCTATCTATTTTCCTAGGAACCTACCAGAGGAGTTTCAGTTACTAATAGATGAGTTTATGGACATATTTATGGTTCCTGCTAGTTTTCAACATAAGAGACTCCAAGACTATAAATTTCCTTTCGATGATGAAGGAACAATGGTTATAGTCAGGCCCTATAGATACCCAATGATGCAGAAGGCTGAGCTATATAGATTGATTAAGGAAATGTTCCAGGACAAATGCAATCCTTTTGCTTCTCTAGTAGTGATGGCCAGAAAAAATATGGCACGTGGAGGCTTTGTGTGGATTGTAACACCTTATGCCCGACCTGGTCACTAAGTCTAGATACGGGACGCCACATCACCGCCTCGTCTCATGTACATAGAATAGAAAGCTAGATTTAAGCAAACCAGTTGTCATTTGATAACCCGTATAAGTTTTATGTAGTCCAAATAGTTAATTAACATTGTTACATGCAAATTATTCGTTAATCGATCATACGTACAGCCAGAATCACGCATAAGGGCTAATTAGAAAAATTTCATAAAAATGTTTGTAGGTATAGATATTGACATTAAGGTATCGATATTTTCTTTAAGTGGTATCGATACCACTTGAGAAAACGATACAAAAGAGCATACTGTTTCCAAGTAAAAATCCCATTTGTCGAAAATTATTGGTACTAGCTAAAAATTATCGATACTTTAGTCTCGAGTATCGATACTTGAGATAAGGTATCGATATCAAATCTCTATTCTATTTTCCTATACAATTTAAAATAGATGTATCGATTTTAAATCCCGAATATCGATACATCTGCCCCTATGTAACAGCCCGTTTTTGGTCAAATCAGAACAATGGTTTTGAGACCACAAATCTGAAATAAAAATATTTATTTTATTATTATTTTAATGTCTATAGCATGATAATGTGATGTTGTGAAAATTTCGTTAAGAAATTTTATCGTTTAGTTGGTCAATTTGATAAAAAAGGACTAAATCGCATAAACTACAAAAGTGATGTTCTATTAGCTAAAGGTGTATAATAGCTATAAAACTTTAAATTTAAGGTCCTTATGTTGTAATTAGACCATTCTAATTGTGAGTGGACAAAGATGGGCATGCATTGTAGGTTTTTAATGAATAATAATTAAGGTTGAATTGGTAAAAGATAATTAACTTATAATTAAATAAAACAAAAGCATAAAATTTAATGTGTTCTTCTTCATTAGCCGAAAATAAAAAGAAGAAGAAACCGTTGAAGTTTTTTTATGGCTCGACACTTGCAAAGCTAAATTGGTAAGTGAATTTGACTCGATTTTTAATAATTTCTACGTTTTTGATATCGTTGCAACTAGGTCTAGCTAGCCCAGGTACTTATTTGCAAAATTGTCAAAGATTGTGAATGTTTGTAATGATGAATATGTATAATTTTTTATGCTTGATGATAGATTTTGATTAGTTGTTGATAGTTAAACAAGTTTTGTTAATTGATTATGAGTGAAAATACAAAAAAAGGATTAAATTGAGAACTGTGAAATGTGGTGGTTAAAAGTGTGAAAAAAAGGAAAAATATGGGCTGCTTGGGGCATAATAGTAATTCGGTTAGCATGGGTATAATTGGAATTTCATTAATTTGTGATTTTATGCAATAAAGACTAAATTGTGAAAAATGCAAAATATGTGGGGTAAAAGTGTAAATGTGTTTTAAAGTATGTTTTGGACTTAATTGAATGAATAGATGATTGAATAATTTAATATTGAATACATTTAGATCAAGAAAAGCGGAATTCAGATCTAGATCGGGGAAAAACGAAAGTTATTGATTAATCGACTCGATTTGCTGTTTTAACATCCGAGGTAAGTTCGTATGTTATAAAATCATTTTAAATGTATTTTATAGGTCTACTTGAGTTGGCTTCGAGCCATGGTTTAGCACTACGTGTGCAAGATGAACTGATTTGGCTTCGGGTCATGCATATCGGCTAATTTAGCTTCGGGCCATGATATCAGAATTTCGGATAAGTTGCTTTGATTTGGCTACGGGCCTTAGTATAGGTACTTATCGAGTGAGACCTTGAGTATTCGACTTCTATTCTGAATGGTTCAATGGGTAAATGAAGGATATGATTGAGTATGAGATTAGTACGAGATGATACAGGTACGTACGGAAATGAATTGAATATTGAAAACTATGAAATTGTCAAGTTTCTTGGTAAGTATATGAATGATCATTTGATAGCTTGAAATTCAATAGAATTGTTGTTCATTGTTTTCCATTATATGAATATTTAATGAATGATGTTAGTTGCTTATTGTTAACATACGAGCTTACTAAGCTATATAGCTTACTTCGTTGCTTTTCCATGTTTTATAGTGATTTTAAAGCTAGCTCGGATTCGGGGATCATCAGAGACTTCACCACACTACCCACTGACTCTTTGGTACTTTTGAAACTATGTTTTAAGTATATGGCATGTTGATAAACCGTAAAAGTAACATATTTTAATCCCACATTTAGCTTACTTTTTGATGATTTATTCCTTGATTTATATAAAAAGGTGCTTGTAATCTTTTCTTTTCATGTCTTATACCCAGGAAAACACCCGAGGATGAAAAGAACACAAAACCGGCCCAAAACGGAGTAAATGGGCCTTAGCACAAGATTGACACGGCCTGGCCCAAAGTCTACACGGCCGTGCCCCGCCGATCACCTAGAGCATGGCCTCAACCTCACCTCACATGGCCGTGCCTCAAGTTAGAAATCAAAACACGGCCAGAAGTCGATCCACACGGGCGTGTTCCATGGTCGTGCCTCTATCACTGGAAAGAGCAATTTTAGTCGGAAAAGGATACTTAGGGAGAAAGAATCACATTCCAAGAGCCTATATATATCCCCTAAGTGCCACCTTTGAAGAGGCGTCAAAGCTAGGCCAATGAACCAAGCCGAGAAGGTCAGAGTTAGGGAATAACGCGAGGATAGCCAGTTGATCCATCCCAAGAAGCCGGAGTTATACTCAAGACGGCGGAATTCTCCTTCAATTCCTTCAAGGGGTTTTAGGATTTTCTTATGTTTTGTTTTATCTTTTCTCTTGAGATTTTCTTTTTATTCATTATGAACTAAACCCCTTAGATAGCTGAAGGGGATAAAACTTAGATGAATCTTGTTATTTGATTTCTGAATTATATGATAAATTACTTGGTTTGTTCTTAATTATGTTGCTTAATCCAAATCTGATGTGCTTAGGTGGAGGAGGAATAGACCCTGCCGAAGAGTAGATCTAACATAATTAAGCGGAGTTGATCGAACGCCTAGAGATAGGGTTACAAGATTTTGCCGGTTTAGGGTGAAACCTAATATGGGAGTCCATTGATCGATTTACTGCTATTCTAGGGGGTTATTATAAGCGAACGAGAGTTCCACTAATTAACCTAGGGTTAGACGTTATTCGCCTCGAGGGAGGGTTTAATATAGGTTAGGGAGTCCTACGGATCAAGCTAAGTAAAGAAATCATATAATTCAGGGTTAGGTACCAAGAGAAGTCTAGGTGGATTCTTCCTGAGGGTATCGTTGTAGTCAATTGAGTTTTTCTTCAAAGTTATTTCCCAAATCGTTCTTTTCGTCTTTGTGTCCTTAGCTTAGTCTTCGTCAATTTAGTTTAAAAGAAACTTCACTCCGTTTTTAAAGCTAAATAATAAAAAGAAAGTTAGTATTAGTACTTTTAGTTCCTTTGGGTTTGATAATCTGGTCTTGCCTAAGCTATACTACTATTCGATAGGTACACTTGCCTTTAATCGTTGTCAGAGTTAGTCTCCAGGTTCGATCATTCTTTTATAAATTTTAAAGCTCTGATTTTAGCGATCAAGTTTTTGGCGTCGTTGCCGGGGAACTAAAATATTAAGAACGCTCTATTTTTATTACTTTAGCCATTATTTTTTATTTTATTTTTTTTAGGTTGAATTTTTATTTTTGCTAAATTTCCTTTCTTTTCCTAGTAGGTACCTCTAGTTTATGACTAGAAGGAACCCAAGAGGACCTTTGGTATACGATAGCGAAATCGAAGCTACCGCTCGCAAGAATCGTCGAGAAACCAGGCGAGCCTTAGATTACACAGACATAGAGGAAGAAGGCAGATCCAATCCTACTAAAGGGATGGATGAGAATAACCCACCACCACGGGATGTGGGGGAAAATAATGCTCCACGTACAATGTTTGATTATGTGAAACCACATTTAACAGGAGCAGAATCGAGTATTGTTAGCCCTGCTATAGCTGCTAACAATTTTGAATTAAAGCCCAACGCAATACAAATGATTCAACAGTTTGTTCAATTTGATGGTTTGCAGGACCAAGATCCAAACACTCATATAGCTAACTTTTTAGAGTTCTGTGATACCTTCAAAATAAATGGCATTTCTGATGATGCCATACGTCTTCGGTTATTTCCCTTTTCATTGAGAAATAAAGCTAAATAGTGGTTAAACTCATTACAACGAGGGTCAATCACTACATGGGATCAAATGACCGAAAAATTTTTAATGAAATATTTTCCACCGGCCAAAACGGCCAAATTACGGAATGATATCTCTTCTTTTGTGCAGATGGATTTAGAGACGTTATACGACGCATGGGAGAGATTCAAGGATCTCTTGAGGAGGTGCCTACACCATGGCTTACCCTTGTGGCTACAAGTCCAAACCTTTTATAATGGTGTAAACCCCTCAACGAGGCAACTAATTGATTCAGCCGCCGGTGGAACACTGAACAACAAAACTCCAGAAGCAGCATACGAGTTCATCGAAGAGATGTCACTGAATAATTACCAGTGGCAGGCTTCAAGAACCAAACCAACAAAATCAGCGGGAGTTTTCAACGTCGTTGCAGTGACCATGCTATCAACGCAGCCAGAGATGATGAATAAAAAGCTTGATAGTTTGTGCTCCTCGCAGGCACATCCAATCATGCAGTGCGACACAAGTGGAATCATGGTGAATCCTGAGTACCCAACCTACCAACCGAAAGCAGAGAGCGAACAGATGAACTATATAGGTAATAATTTCCGATCCAATAATAATCCTTATAGTAACACTTACAATCTAAGTTGGAGGAACCACCCAAATTTTTCGTGGGGAGGTCAAGGAAATCAAGGAAATCAAAGGCAACAACCTCCTCAAAATTTTCAAAATCAGCCCTATCCACAAGAGAAGAAATCGACCCTCAAAGAGATGATGGCAAAATTCTCAGCAGACACAGAGAAATGTATCCAAGAAACTTAGAGAACAATCAAAAGCAATGAGAGCCGAATCGGGGAAATTACTAAATCAGTCAAGGAAGTCACTAATGCAGTCGAACAACTTGCAAAGCTGATGTCAGAACGACCGCAAGGACGTCTACCAAGCAACACTGAGATTAACCCTAAGGAACAAGTTCAAGTCATCACAGCTCAGAATAATAAGGGGTTAGATAAACCTGATACAAGGCCAGAAAATAAGGTAGAAGAAGGTAAAACAGAGGTAACGCAAGAAAAGCCAAAACCGACAATTAAAGAGTACCAACCTCGCATACCTTACCCCGAAGCTATAAAAAGAGACGATTCAGAGGAACAATTTGGTAAGTTTCTTAAACTTTTAAAGAAATTACATATTAACTTACCTCTTCTTGAAGCTCTTTTCTAGATGCCAGACTCAAGGAAATTTTTAAGACAGCTCTTGACCAACAAACGCAAAATAGATGAAGAGCACCACGTGGAACTAAACGCAACATGCTCGGCAATGTTACAAAATAGACTACCACAGAAACTAAAAGATCCAGGGAGTTTTACAATTCCATGTTTAATTGGTAGTTTAAGTATTGATAATGCGTTAGCTGATTTAGGGGCAAGCATAAATGTCATGCCTTATTCACTATTTAAACTACTAGGTTTAGGAAAGCCCAAACAAACTACGATGAGTATTCAATTAGCTGATAAAACTGTTAGAATTCCTAGGGGTATTATAGAAGATGTTCTCGTAAAAATCGATAAATTTGTTTTCCCAGTAGATTTTGTTGTTTTAGACATGGATGAGGATAATTCAATCCCCTTAATTTTAGGAAGGCCTTTTCTAGTAACTGCCAAGACAAAAATTGATGTTGCCACAGGTGAACTCATACTTCATGTAGGAGATGAATCGATCAATCTTCAAGTTCTCGACTCGGTCAGGACAACAGTCGATGAAGGTAAGAAAGTCACTTCAATTGATAAACAAATTGTTCAACCTTCATCGTAGGAAACATCACAAAGCCTAAAACCTGAGCCAACTCATAGACCCCAAGTCGACAAAGTAGAGTCACACAAGGAGCAAAGCCTTAGGTCGAGGAGCAGAAGACACAGGTCAAAGAAGAGCCGAAACCACACGAAGTAAAACCCGAAGAACCACCAGAGGAACACGTAGGGACATCCAACCACTTCAAAATAAGAGAACAGGTACTGTTAGACAAAATCGATCTTCACATCACTACAACAGACCTGAGGGCAAAGGGAGAAATTCTTCTTAAGGTACACGATATCTTCCCACACAGAATAGTCGAGGTAAGCAATCCAATATTCGTCAATTTCAAGGTAAAAGCTTCTCAACTTCAACTTTGTCAAGGAAATAGAAATTTAAGCATGAGGGAAGATATTCAAACCTATAAACCTTCCTAAAATTTTCAAATACGAGGAAAGTCTAGCTTAAGACTATAAACGAGCGCTTCTCAGGAGGCAACCCGAGCACTAACCCTATTTCTTCTTAAAGACATTTTCATTCCTTTTTATTTTTCTTTCTTTTTCTCCTTTTAAACTAACCAAAAGTGCAGATTCCCAGGCCACACGGCCTTACACACGACCGTGTCGATGGCCGTGTGGACCACCAGAATCGCCACACTGACAAAACAGAGGCCGTGCAATTCAGTCCAACCACCCTCCCACGTCACGGATCCAACCACCCTCCCCACGGGCACCGACAGAATGGCACGGTCGTGCCCCTCAACCGTGTGAAGCTACTGACTTCCACACCATGGGCAGAACACGCCCGTGCCTGAAAACTGTGCGAAGCTACTGACTTATAGAGCACGGGTAAGACACGCCCGTGCAACCCGACCGTGCCAACATACAAACTTCACAAACACGGGCGTGGGTGGATGAAACATGGACATGGGGTAACAACACACCCCAACACACGACCGTGCGAGGCGGCCGTGTAAATTGACACACCCTAAGACTACGACCGTGGGGACATGACAGATTTGAACCCCTATTTAAACCCCACAACTCTTGCCCTTTCCTCCATCTGGTTTCACCTTTATTTTCACTCTTCTCCCTCTCAGACTTTTAACTTCATCTCTAATACTCTTGAGCCACACAAAATCATGTCGAAGAAGCGGAGGAAGCTAAGCATAGTCTCCTCAAAAGGAGAACGGTCAACATGAGTTCATACCGGTAGCTTCGACCAAACACCAAGCCAAGGGTCTTTGAGACCAATTCATTTTTCCTTTTTGTTTCTCTTCTCCTTTATTTTCCTTTTCTAAACTTCTCTTCTGCTGCATTTGTTTAATTTTCTTTTAGTTTTTTAGTGTCAGGTTAGCCAGGCTGCTAGGGAATCACGCCGACCACCACGATAACCACACCACTCTCACCATTGCCACCACCTCCGCAGCCCTAAAAGTTGCACCCACCTTGCGAACCATCCTTCAATAAGGACTCTTCGATCCATTCTTCCTTTCTTTTATTTTCGTTTTCCTTCTTAGTCTCCTTCAATAAGTTTGCTTTTCTTTAATTTTATAATTAGTTTATTTTTATTATGTCTTAATAACCCCTGGCTAATCCTTCACGAGTTCCCCAATTTCCTCATCTAGCGCAGAGCTTGGGAACCAACACCACCACCATACCGACGCCTTCGCCGTATTTACCACATCCTCCACCGAACCCACCCAAGAATTCAGGGAGTACCTCTCACCCTCACTTTTGATTTCTATAAAAATAGAGATATTATCTATCTTTGTACATTGAGGACAATGTACATCTTAAGTGTAGGGGGTAAAAATGACTAATTTTTTTCATTATTCACAAATCCCTAAGGGTAAAAGTGGAATAATAGTGCCAAAATTTTTTCATTATTCTCAAATCCCTGATTTAGTCTTGTTTTTATGCAAAGTTGTCATATTACTGATTAGGATGAAATTTCTGATGATTTGTGATTTTTATTGACATGTTTTAGAATAAGTCATAGTTAATTGTGCATTGATGATTGAATTTGAAAGAATATTAGAGAATTAAGCATGATAAGTCTAATTTTCAAAATTAAAATTTTGCTAGGTTGTTGACCTAAATTTGAATACTACTTTGAAATTTGAAATTCACGAGGATGATGTCAAAACACCCATAATTTTTGTGAGATTTTGAGCCTTATAGAGCATATATTCTTTTTCGTGCTCATTCTTTGATTATGAGTGTGTCAACTATGAATTGTTATTCTAGAACTTGCCTCGTTTATGCATGTTGAGACCACACTTTTGACTTGATATTACAGAAATGATAAAGGCACCTAGGTTTTAACCCACTTACACCACTAAATAGCCTACCTTCACAACTAACCCCTAGTGAACCTCGTTGATCCTAACAAACCCTTTTTATTGACTCACCTACTAATATTAAACTAAAGTCTCTTTGTATTTACCCTTTCTTTTGACTACCCCTTAATCGAGAATTGATTTGATCAAGTTACCTAAGTATTTTTTTTCTGGTAGTTAAATTTATCTCGTTTTACTTAGTTTGCTCTTAAATATATATATTCAGCATTAATAGTATGAAAAGTGAGCTTATACAAATCAAAGTTTATTTTCAAAAAGAAAGGCTCGTATTAGTAGATTCATTATCATTTTTAGTTGATGTAATTTCGGTATTCTTAGGTAGGTACTTGTCAATTCGATCTCGATTCTAACCCTCTAATTTCAGGCTTTAACCACACCTTTAACCCTAGCCCCGTTACAACCCTAACAAAGACCTTTTGATCTATTTATCATCTCATATTATAGTGGTGGAGATTTGATTTTCAGGCAAGCCTATGGGGTTAACTTTTCAGGTTCGACTTATGAGCGATCTTCTCTTGAACCTTAAACACTTTAGAGTGATTTGAGTGAATCCTTAGTGAAGACATCAATCCTTGTCGATTTTGAATTGAAAAGGTAATTACTTAAATAAGGGGAGACACCTACGTTTTCGAAATACAAACTCATGACTTATCTTGTTTAAATCTTTAGGACTCTTTGAATTGAATTATCCATGTATGAATTATCTATGAGTTATGACAAGGCATTGTTGATAAGAATTGTGAATTATGGAAAGTTCGTCTTAATTGTAAGTTGAGAATTTTGCTTGAGGACAAGCAAAAGCTTAAGTGTGGGGGTATTTGATAAACCGTAAAAGTAACATATTTTAATCCCACATTTAGCTTACTTTTTGATGATTTATTCCTTGATTTATATAAAAAGGTGCTTGTAATCCTTTCTTTTCATGTCTTATACCCAGGAAAGCACCTGAGGATGAAAAGAACACAAAATTGGCCCAAAACGGAGTAAATGGGCCTTAGCACGAGATTGACACGGCCTGGCCCAAAGTCCACACGGCCGTGCCTCACCAATCACCTAGAGCACGGCCTCAACCACGCCGCATACTACCGTGCCTCAAGTTAGAAATCAAAACACGGCCAGAAGTCAATCCACACGAGCGTGTGCCATGGCCGTGCCTCTGTCGCTAGAAAGAGCAATTTTAGTCAGAAAAGAATACTTAGGGAGAAAGAATCGCATTCTAAGAGCCTATATATATCCCCTAAGTGCCACCTTTGAAGATGCGTCAAAGCTAGGCCAAGGAGCCAAGCCGAGAAGGTCAGAGTTAGGGAATAACGCAAGGATAGCCAGTTGATCCATCCTAAGAAGCTGGAGTTATACTCAAGACGGCGGAATTCTCCTTCAATTCCTTCAGGGGGTTTTAGGATTTTCTTATGTTTTGTTTTATCTTTTCTCTTGAGATGTTCTTTTTATTTATTATGAACTAAACCCCTCAGATACCTGAAGGGGATGAAACTTAGATGAATCTTGTTATTTAATTTTTGAATTATATGATAAATTACTTAGTTTGTTATTAATTATGTTGCTTAATCCAAATCTGATGTGCTTAGGTGGAGGAGGAATAGACCCTGCCTAAGAGTAGATCTAACATAATTAAGCGGAGTTGATCGAACGCCTAGAGATAGGGTTACGAGATTTTGCCGGATTAGGGTGAAACCTAATATGGGAGTCCATTGATCAATTTACTGCTATTCTAGGTGGTTATTATAAGCGAACGAGAGTTCCACTAATTAACCTAGGGTTAGACGTTATTCGCCTCGAGGGAGGGTTTAATATAGGTTAGGGAGTCCTATGGATCAAGCTAAGTAAAGAAATCATATAATTCAGGGTTAGGTAACAAGAGAAGTCTAGGTGGATTCTTCCTGAGGGTATCGTTGTAGTCAATTGAGTTTTTCTTCAAAGTTATTTCCCAAATCGTTCTTTTCGTCTTTGTATCCTTAACTTAGTCTTCGTCAATTTAGTTTAAAAGCAATTTCACTCTGTTTTAAGGCTAAATAATAAAAAGAAAGTTAGTATTAGTACTTTTAGTTCCTTTGGGTTTGATAATCCGATCTTGCCTAAGCTATACTACTGTTTGATAGGTACACTTGCCTTTAATAGTTGTCAGAGTTAGTCTCCAGGTTCGATCATTCTTTTATAAATTTTAAAGCTTTGATTTCAGCGATCACATGTATAGGAGTTTGAGTCATGTTGATTATGTTTTGTTAATGATGTTGGCCAAATGAATTGGTATTGTATATGTATATGTTTTGAGTTGTAAATATAGTCATGAGAGTTGGCTTAATTTGATGAATTTTAGTTATGTGCATATATGGTTGATATTAGATGTGAGTTATGTTTGTGAATTGGTTCAAAATAATGTATGTTTAGTAAAGGTAGAGTTAGTTGAATTGGTATGATTTGATGGAGTAAGGTTTGAGGTTATATGCATATTTGTTGATAGTTAAGTTCATGGATGGATATAAGAATGACTTATATTATGAGAATTATGGTCACTATTGCTAATTGGTATTATGAATGTCAAATTGATGATTTGAGAAAGTTGGTATGCTTGTGAAATTAGACCTAATAATGCATTTTTGATAATGGTCGTTTTGATGATTGAGTAGACAAGAATTGGTATGAATTTAGTTAGTATATTGAAATACTTATGTGCCTTGAATTGGTTAGTATTGAAATGGTAATATTTAGGCTTGGTTTGGATGTTTCGGATTGCATATTGTGCTATGAATTGGTGCTATTTGGGTTGTTTAGGTACATGATATTTTGGGTGGCAAATTGGCTTGGTAAATAGCCTATTTCTGTCCACACGGGCAGAGACACGGGCGTATGTCTCAGCCGTCTGTGACACACGGTCATGATACACGACCTTGTGTCCCCTGGTGTTGAAATTGAAATGAAGTCAGTATGCTCCACGCGGTCTTACACACGGGCGTGTGCTTGGTCGTGTGGTAAAAGTCAATTTACCCCCTAATTGGGTGTGACTCGGCCGTGTTGCATAAGTCAGTATACCTGATCGCTGAAATCAGAGTTTTAAAATTTATAAAGAGAATGATCGAACCTGGAAACTAACTCTGACAACAATTAAAGGCAAGTGTACCTATCGAACAGTAGTATAGCTTAGGCAAGACCGAATTATCGAACCCATAGGAACAAAAAGTACTAATATTATCTTTCTTTCTATTATTTAGCCTAAAATAAGTGAAGTTGCTTTAATCTATAATTAACTAATTACTAAGCTAAGACGCGAAGACAAAAAGAGAATGAATTGGGAAATAACTTTGAAGAAAAACTCAATTGATCAAGACGATACCCTCAGGAAGAATCCACCTAGACTTCACTTGTAATTAACACTGAACCATACGATTTATTCACTTAATTTGATCTGTAAGATTCCCTAACGTATATTAAACCCTCTCTCGAGGCGAATAACGTCTAACCCTAGGTTAATTAACGGAAATCTCTTTCTCACTTAATAACCCCCTAGAATAGCAGTAAATCGATCTATGGATTCCCATATTAGGTTTCACCCTAATCCAGCAAAATCTCGTCACCCTATCTCTAGGCGTGCGATCAACTCCGCTTAATTATGTTAAATCTACTCTTAGGCAGAGTCTATTCCTCCTCCATCTAAGCACATTAAATTTGGATTAGTTCACATAATTAAGAACAAACTAAGTATTTATCATATAATTCAGAAAACGATAACATGATTCATCTAGTTTTCATCCCCTTTGGGTATCTGAAGAGTTTAGTTGATAATAAATAATGAAAACATCTCAGAAGAAAAGATAAAACAAAACATAAGAAATCCCTAAAACCCCTGAAGGAATTGAAGGAGAGATCTGCCGTCTTGAGTAGAACTCCAGCTTCTAGAGATGGATCAACTGGCTATCTTCGAGTAATTCCCACAACTCTAACCTTTTCAGCTTGGCTCCTTGGCCTAGCTAACAGCCCCCTCTTTCAGGTAACACTTAGGGGGTTTATATAGGCTCTTGGAATGTGTTTCTTGGCCCCAAAGTATCCAAATCCGAATGAAATTACTCTTTGCCACGACAGGGACATGGCCATGTCACACGCCCGTGTGACTAGTCTTCAAGCCGTGTTCGGACTTCTTTAATGAGGCATGGACGTGTGACTCGGGGGTAAGGCCATGTTCTAGATGATCAATGTGGCACGGCCGTGTGGGCTTAAGTCCAGGCCGTGTGGATTTCGTGATGTGGCCCATTTACTCCATTTTGGGCCCGTTTTATGTTCTTTTTGTCCTCGGGTGCTTTCCTGGGTATAAGACATGAAAAGAAAGGATTAAGAGCACCTTTTTATATCAATCAAGGCTTAAATCAGCCAAAAGCATACTAAATGTGGGATTAAAATATGTTACTTTTACTGTTTATCAAATACCCCCCACACTTAAGCTTTTGCTTGCCCTCAAGCAAAATTCTCAACTTACAATTAAAACAAACTTTCCATGATTCATAATTCCTATCAATAATGTCTCATCATAATTCATATATAATTTATATATGGATGATTTAAACTCGAAGAGTCCTAAAGATTCAAATAGTCAAAGTCATATATTTGTAGTATAAAAACGTAGGTGTTTCCCCTTATCTAAATAATTACCTTTGATTCAAAATCGACAAGGATTGACATCCTCACAAAGGATTCACTCAAATCACTCGAAGTGTTTAAGGTTCAAGAAAAAGAGCACTCAAAAGTCGAACCTGAAAAGTTAATCCCATAGGCTTGCCTGAAAATCAAGTCGCCACCACTGTAAAATGAGATGATACACAGATCAAAAGGTCTTTAACAGGGTTGTAATGGGGCTTAGGTTAAGGGTATGGATACAGGCTGAATTAGAAAGTTAAAATCGAGACTGAATTAACGAGTTACCTGACTAGAAAAATAATCTAACCTTAAATAATTACATCAATTGGAAACTAATAATACAAGCTTTTTCTTCAAGATTTGCAATTTAAACATATAAGCTCACTTTTCAAGATACTGATACTAAATATACTTTGATTTGATATATATATATCTATTTTATAATTAAGAATAATTCAAATAATAGTAAACTTTAACAGCTGAAATATAGAACATAGTTAGGTAACTACTCAAAATCAAATCTCGACAAAGGGGTTTTGGTTAATATTAGTGGTTGAGTCAATAAAAAATGTTGTTAGGATTAACGGGGTTCACTAGGGGTTAATTTATGGAGGTAGACTTTTTTTAGTGGAGTAAGTGGGTTGAAACCTAGGTGCCTTTATCATCTCAGTATATCAAATCATAGGTGTGGTCTCAATATGCATAATCAAGGCAAGTTCTAGAATAACGGTTCAAAGCTGACACACTCATAATCAAAAAGTGAACATGAAAAAGAATATATGCTCATAAGGCTCAAAATCTCACAAAAGTTATGGGTGTTTTTGACATCATCCTCGTAAATTTCAAATTTCCAGATAATATTCAGATTCAGTTCAACAACCTAGCAAAGATTTTAATTCTGAAAAAATAGACTTATCATGCTTATTTCTCTAATATTCTTCTAATTTAATCATCAATGCAGAATTAACTATGACTTAATTTAAAACATATCAATAAAAATTATAAACCATCAGAAATTTCATCCTAATTAGTAATATGAGGAAATTACTTAAAAACAAGACTAAATTCAGGGATTTAAGAATAATGAAGAAAGTTAGGCCGGATTTGAGAACAATGCATAAAGTTAGGCCCTTTCTTCAAATAAATATTCACCTCCCCACACTTAAGATGTACATTGCCCTCAATGTACAAAGACAGAAATAAAATTTAAGAGAGAGGGAGAGGTGAAACTTCCTAAATTACGGATGAGATCCCGGAGTTGGAGGAGTCCATCTAGATGACGATTCTGAGCTAGATGAAGAAATTGGGAAACTCATAAATAGTTAGCCGGGAGTTATTAAGACACTTTTAAAATAAACGAAATATATAACTAAAAATAAGAAAGAAAAAGGAAAGGAAACTAAGAAGGAAAATAAACTAAGGCTGGAAGATAAAAGGGCTTGAGAATCCTTATCGGTAGATGGTTCATGAGGTGGGTGTGTGACTTCTAGGGTGACGGAGGTGCTGGCGGTGGCGGAAGTGGCATGATTCCCAAGTAGCCTTTACAACCTAACACTAAGAAATTAAAATATATTAAACTAAATTAAGCATAAGATTGTCAAAGAGAAGGAAATTGAAGCAAAAGAGAAAAGAAAAATAAAAACTAAATGGTCTCAAAGACTCTAGGCTTGTTGTTTGGATGAAGCGGCCGGCATGAGCTTATGTATAGGGGTCGCCCTTGGTGAGATTATGCTTGGCTTCTTCCGCTTCTTCAGCATGGTTTTGGTGTAGCTCAAGGGTTGGAGAGACTTATTATGGAGGGGAAATCTGGGGATAGGGAATAAGAAAAGAGGTGGGAAGTAGAAGAATGGGAAGGGGGTTGGTGTTTAAATAGAGGCTCAAATTTGGTACGTTCCCACGCCCGTGGGGTGAGGGCGTGTCGATGCACGCAGCCACTTAGCACGGTCGTGTGTCTAGGTGTGTTGTTTCTCCATGCCCGTTTTTCAGCCTGCCACGCCCGTAGGGTACAAGTCAGTATGTTGGCACGGTTTTAAGGCACGGGCGTGTTCTGCCCGTGGCTTGCAAGTTAGTAGCTTCACACAGTCGTAGAGCACGGGCGTGCCACTTTGTCGGTGCCTATGGGGGAGTGGTTGGATTCGTGACATCGAGAATTAGGTGAATTTGACTTGTATTGCCTCTGCCATGTTGGTACAAAGATTCTTGATGTACACACGGCCACGGCCACAGCCACGGCCGTGTACAAGGCCGTGTGGCCTGGAAATCTGCACCCTTGGTTGGTCAAAACTAAATTTTCAGAAAAGAAAGAAGGAAAGAAATTAAAATGTGAAAATACATTGGGTTAGTGCTCGGGTTGCCTCCCGATAAGCGCTCGTTTATAGTCTTAAGCTAGATTTTCCTTGTAGTTGAAAAAAATCAGGGAGGTTTAAAGGTTTGAATATATTCCCTCATGCTTACAGTTCTATTTTCTTGATAAAGTTTAAGTCGAGAAACGTTTACCTTAAAAGTGCCGAATGTTGGATTGCTTACCTCGACTGTTTCGTGTGGGAAGATATTGTGTACCTTAAGAGAAATTTCGTCGTTTACTTTCAGGCCTGATGTGGTGATGTGAGGATCGGCTTTTTCTAACAGCACATGGTCTCCTATTTTGAAGTGATTCGATGTTCCTACGAGCTCTTCTGGGGGCTCCTTCGATTTTAGTTCATGCGGTTCCGGTTCTTCTTTGATTTGTATTTCCTGCTCTTTTAGTTTGTCAACCCTAAGGCTTTGTTCTTTATGTGATTCTTCCTTGTTGGCTTGGGGTCTATGACTTGGCTCCGGTTTGTATCCTTGTGGTGTTTCCTGCGATGAAGGTTACACAAATTGATTATCAACTGGATTGAGTTTCTTACCTTCATCGATTGTTGTCCTGGCCGAGTCAAGAGCTTGAAGAATGATTGATTCGTCGCCTACAAAAATTATGAGTTCTCCTGTGGCAACGTCAATTTTAGTCTTCGCAGTTGCTAGGAAGGGTCTTCCTAAAATTAAGGGGATTGAATTATCCTCATCCATGTCTAAGACAACAAAATCTACTGGGAAAACAAATTTATCGATTTTTACAAGAACATCTTCGATAATCCCCTTAGGAGTTCTAACAGTTTTATCAGCTAATTGAATGCTCATCCTAGTTTGTTTGGGTTTCCCTAGACCTAGTCTTTTAAACAATGTATAAGGCATGACATTTATACTTGCCCCTAAATCAGCTAATGCATTATCAACATTTAGTCTACCAATTAGACAAGGAATAGTAAAACTCCCTGTATCTTTTTGCTTCCGCGGTAATCTATTCTGTAACATTGCTGAGCATACTGCGTTCAATTCCACATGTGGCTCTTCATCTAATTTGCGTTTGTTCGTTAAGAGCTGTTTTAAAAATTTCCTCGAATCTGGAATCTGAAAAAGAGCTTCAAGAAGAGGTAAGTTAATATGTAATTTCTTTAAAAGTTTAAGAAACTTACCAACCTGTTCTTCTGTATCATCTCTTTTCATTGCTTTGGGGTAAGGTATGCGAGGTTGGTATTCTTTGATTTCTAGTTTTGGCTTTTCCTGTGTTGCCTCAACTTTTCCTTCATCTACCTCATTCTTTTTTATTGGATTAGATTCTTCTATCCCTGTGCTATTATGAGCTGTGATGGCTTGGATTTGCTCATTTGGGTTAATCTCGGTGTTACTCGGTAGACGTCCTTGCAGTCGTTCGGACATTAACTTTGCAAGTTGTCCGACTACTTTAGTGACTTTCCCTACTGACTTAGTGAAACACCCCAAACCCGGCCCACGAGCCTCACCGGATCTGGTATGTTCCTTAAGTAAACCGGTTTTCAAATTCTTTGCTACTTAGAGAAAATTTGTAAATTTTAGAAGATATTGTTTTGGATTGGGCTTAGGTTGGGAAACCCATTTAATTAATTTAAAAAAACCCAATTTTATTAAGGTGACAAAAATAATTTTCTTTAGGTTTATAAAATATTTTCACTTAAAATTTAATCCAACAATCATTTGTAACAAAATAATTAAAAAAATAAAGCAGAAATAAAGAAATCCAACTTGGGCCTTATGGCCTTATTACATCAAATAAAACCCAATATTAAAATTAAATGTTCTAAAACGAAATAAGGTCCAAAATAAATAAAATCTTCAAATTGATGCATGGCCACCTCAAGGTCTACCGTCCCGGTCCGTCACTGTTCATCACCTGAAAATAGTTCCCACAACGGGGTGAGTCAACAGACTCAACGTGTACATCATACTAACATCCAACAAATCAGGCATACATGTTCATGTCAAATTCATATTCATATCAAAATAAATGATGCAACCCAACCCAAGCCTAATGGTCCATCCGCTACACACCACCCGTACCTGCCAGTCACACCGTGGGGACTACTAAGTCAACCCTCCATCCGCTACACACCATCGAAGGCAGTCGCTGCAGTCGACGTGCTCATCGCCCATATACGTTGTGTCATTAGACACTATAGTCAAATTTATACGTTGTGTCATTAGACACTATAGTCAAATATTGTAACCGAAGTTACCAAAATTCCGCAATGTAACCGTAGTCAACATATTTCGTTGGTGAGACCGTAGTCATCACCTTCAATTCTCCCTTCACATATATCCCGAATGCCCCAAATTATTTTTATAACATATTCAGCATACTTAAATTTCATTCATGTTACTGTTCACATGTTCAAGTATATCACATTCATAATCCTAACAGAAGTAGGAAACGTACCTGGGTACTTTTTTGCCACATTTGTGGCGCTTAGCCACATTCTCATTCTTATGCATATTCATATATTAAAATAATTGCCGTATGATATATCGAAGGTTAGTATGAGTACACACCTGATTCGCTTAATAGGTTCCTTGAAATCCCGAAGAGTGATCTACTGCCTTAGATCTCAAATTCCTACATTTGATTAATCACTTACTAATTTAATAAAAATCCATTCGGCCATAAATCCAAATCCTAGTAGGATTAGTATTCTTAAAACTTACCTTGAAATTCTCAAATCCCGAAATTCTTGTATCCCTCTGTCGAAATCCCTATAACTATATGTTAGATCAATTTCTAACATTTATTCGCAACAAATAACCCTTAGCCGAATGTTAAATATGACTTACCTTAGATTCTTAAATCCCGAAATTCACCGAATAACTAGGGAACACGCGGCTTATGGTGTACCTTCGGGAAAAGAACTTCTCCTTCCTTGTAGTCGACACTTAGTAAATCCCGAAAGATCTCTTCGGCAACAGATATTAAGGGTATTAGAATCTTAATTTCGACAGCCTTAAAAGAAATAGAATGAGAATCTAACCTAATCTTACCCTTACTGAAGAATTTGATGGAATTCTTGCTTGAACCCTTAGCAGTATTCGGCTATGGCTTTGATGTGGATAACAATTTCGGCTCTTGAGGCTTAGGGAGAAATCGACTAGGGCTATTGGTATCTTCGGCTTTTGATTGTGTTTGTAATAGAAGAAGAAAAGAAAAGAGAAAAAGAGAATAATGGCAGAGAAAATTCGGCAGAGAGAAGAGGAGAAACTTTAGAGAATTTCGGCAGAGGTTTTCTTGAAAAGAAAAGAATGAATGAAGAATAGCCGTACTCTTCCTTTTATAGCCAAAATTACTAGTTAGAGTCCTTTACTTGGCCACCACTCTTCTATTTTGATAGCTTTATCCCTTGATTTATCACTTTAATAAAACTTAATCCAATAATTATCTCTTATCTCTTAATAAAAATAATACTAATAATAATCCTCTTTTATCTCTTCCTTATCTATCAAAATAAAAGAATTAATATCCACATTTATCTCCTAAAAATAATCTAAAATAAATCCATTATTATCTCTTCGAAATAATCCAAATAAAAATCCTTTATTATCTCTTCGAAATAATCCAAATAAAAATCCTTTATTATCTCTTCGAGATAATCCAAATAAAAATCCTTTATTATCTCTTCGAAATAATCCAAATAAAAAGCTTCTATTTATCACCTTATTAATCACATATTTATGAAAATAAAACACCTCATTTTCTAGAAGCATGTGCCGTCCACCTCAGCCTTCTGGAAGCTAAAATAAAACCTTATTTATTTGCTACCCAAGTGACTCGAACCCAGGCCCATTCCTCTTGCACATGGCGCCATTTCCATAGGCCCTAAGTGACATCTTTAGGCCACTTTTCCAAGCCTGTTTGTGTGCCAAATTTTACCAACTTTTTCTTTTAAGGCCTCCTTGCCCTAATTTCCTATTTTAAACTTTAAAATTCAACATTTCTAGGTCATTTCTAAGTTTCCTAAAATTTTCGATCGGCTCTGTAAACTTGCCATTTTCTTACATTTCCAAGTTTCCAAAAATGTTCACTTTCTATTTTTGAATCATTTCCTTACATTTCCATACATTTCCATACATTTCCTTACATTTCCTTACATTTCCATACATTTCCTTATTTCTAGAATTCACATAACACATTCATACATAATTCATAAAACATGCCATTTTACCACATGGTTCCTTGTGTCATGCTTCACACGGAGTTTCTTTTCAAGCCTCATTTACCTAGCTCCCCCCTTTTACTTAGAAACCAATAATTTTTCT